>JAFIRS010002425.1:0-216106 GCA_018342105.1 Gonioctena quinquepunctata
TAGTGGCAAGGTTGAGATTTTAGATATTGTGTATAAACCCTGGTTTGCATCTTCTGATAGGGGGGGTTTTATTAGTTATCATTTTTTTGACCATTTCATGTTCATGTGTTGGACTAATTCTCAAATGGGGGTGTTTGTAGATGAATATGCAGCATATGTGATAATATAATATATAATATAATATATATATATATATATATATATATATATATATATATATATATATATATATTTTTTGTAGGTTTTCTTCGGGGAAATGTATTTGAAACTGGTATGGGGTTAATTTTGAGATTAACGACACGAGGATAATTAAAAAAAAAAATTTATTATTATTATTATTGCATTTATTTGCCCCTTTTTTGCTTAGGGGTTGTTTTTTGTTATTCTCCATCTCACAGATATTCCCATTTGAACCTTAACCCGAAAATAAGGGACAATGAAAAAAAAAAAAGGTAAGGTTACAACCTGGAGAAGGGTTAAAAAAACTGACCCTTACGAACAGGTATCCCAACCCCGGTAGAAATTTTGCTTGTTTACTTTTGAAGAAGGAAGAATATTTTGAACAAGGGAGTTTTACGGAAAACAAGTGCACCGTATTAAGGGTTTTTTGGTTAAAGAAAGGGAAGTGAGTGTTTTCGTAGCCGAAAATTTTAAAAATATATTCATTGCCCCCAAAAGTATTTTTTGAGAGCGGGTTTGTTTTCCATTCAGGAGGCAGTATGTGTCCCCAAAAAGCATATTCTCAAAATCGAACTTGGTTTCTTTTAAAACCAAAAAAAAACGAAAACCCCAAAAGCAACCGGTTAACCAACACATTTTCAAAATACAATGGTAACCAAACAACGAAAATGGGGAAAAAAAAAACCTATTTTATTGTAATGATTTCAAAGGGAAAAAATTTTTTTTTTTAATGGATTATAAACTTTTGGGATGCACCCACAAGTTTGTTTACACCCTGTAGATATAAAAGGAATGGATTGCATAATTTTGAATTGGTTATACCAAAAAAATTTTGTTATAATTGTTTAAAAATTGGGATTTCTTAAGTTTTTACTTTATCGGCCCCCTGAGAACAATACCCGAAAATTTTTTTTTTAGGAAAAAAAATGGGGTTTGGAAAATTTCCTCCATTTTATTGTTAAAAAATTTTATTAAAATACTAACTATTTATTGTTCCCATTTCATTCACCTTTAAAACAACCCCCACCTAAAAATTAATTAAATCAATTACGTTACCACTAAAATTTGTGTATGACCCATCTGAACAATTGTCCTCGAATTTTTAAAATTTCCAATGAATAAGAAGGAAGGAATTAAAAGGTTTTTTTGGAGTTTACGAAGGAACCAAACCTTCTGATGAAACGGCCCAAAAGAAATCCCTTTAAATTTTAAAAATTAAATGTAAAGGGGGGGGGGATCCACACCTGACCCCGCTAAAAACCCCTTTTTAAAAGGTTTAGGTAAATAGGATCTTGATGATTTTTGAATTAATGATTCCCCCTTCCCCCCTTATAACTTTCCAAACACACTAACATTAAATTTAAAAGTGATACCCCCCAGATGCGATTCCCCTATCTCAGTTGGAAGAGATTGCCCTTCATGAGGTCGTGGGTTCGATCCCCCCGATGAAACTTTTCTGAAAAAAAAAATTCTTGTCTGAACGCAAACTCTCTTTAGTTCCTCATTTCTAGTTTTTATTTCTGTTTCTGCCCTCCTTTGTTTTTCCCTCTCTGGTTCCTCCCCCCTTTTTGTTGGCAAACCTCCTCCTCTTGTTTTGCTCTGCAAACTGCTGCTTGATTTTTCATTATGGCCTCTATATCGCCGAGGGTATTTTTAAAATTCAACTTTCGTTTTCAATAGTATTAAAATTTCACTTGACACCAACTGTTACGAAGGGTGTTTTTTATTAAAATACTATCAACTATTTTTTTTGTTTTTTTTCACTTCACTATTCACCAAACACTGTACCTGATAATTAAATCAATGTAGTGTCTATTTGCAGATGCCATGTATGCCTATCCAGTTGGGAAAGTTAGTGTACTAGTTCATACTTACTTGGGATAAATTTGCGTGTGGTGAATTTGTGCCTGGTAAGTAAGAAATTATTTACCAAATAGCATTTTCTATGTTTTGACATGTCACCAACACACAAAAACCTAACTCTTCCAACGTGACTTCCGCCGCCCAAAAGCCTTTTAAAACAATTACAGTTCACCCTTTATTGTGGGAATCAATCTGTCTTTAACTGTCTAAACTAAAAATGAATGCAAAACGCAAGCAGTGTTTTCAATACGCGTTTCCTGAATCACAGGAACTTCTTGGGAAATCTCAATGGTTGGTTGGAACCTCCAGTGGCGTAGTAGATTCAAAATATGAAAAATAGTAATCTTATAAAAAATTGAAATAAATCTTTCTTTCAGATACAAGATGTGGAATAGAAACGAGAAATCCAAAAAAACCCAAAATCCATATACCTACCGAAAATAATTTCTTCAGTTTTAAATGTTGTTCTTAGAGTCCCTATAAAAGTCAAATTTCAAAAAATCTCCCAATTTTCAAACAATTAAGATTTTTTTTCTAATGATCAACACAATTTTTTTTTGGCCATAATAATTCCACTAATATATTGTGAATGCAATTCCTAGTTCTCAACTTTTAGGGCTTTTCAACATTATCTAATTATTTTTAATTTGTTCCATTGTTGTTCCTGCTGCTTTATATATTTTAAACTTCAACTTTGGGTTAAAACTTTTTTGAAATTCATATAGTGGGTGACTCCACTACATTTGTGAGGGGTTTGTCAATAAATAATAACAATAATTCTTGAATAAAAAAGAACGGTTTTGATTATGATTAATATTGAACGTTGAATTTGAATTTGAATGTTAGACCTTACCTGGTGTATGAATTTTATCCCCGATGTTTTTTTAATGGCCCTTTGGATCAAATTGCATGTTGAAGATGTCCCAAGTGTTAACATATCCACACTAGCACTCAACATGGCAATTGGGTTTTTCAATGTTTTTTTCCCGCAATGGCTGTCCCAGGTTTGGTCCGGTTCGAGAAGGCGGCATACTGAAAACAGTAAAAGGTATTCAGGCTCAGCAGAGATTCTTTATATATCTCTAGGATATTTTTTGTTTTCATCATGTAGGTAGAATAGGAATAATCCCACTAGAATTGTCAGAAATAAAGCAACAGAAACAGCAAATTTCAATTAAAAAATTAATCAAATATATAATTTATGAAATGAAATGCATAAAGCACACACAAAGTGGTCTTCACAAAAGGTTCAATATAAATTGAAACAATTGGTAGACCGACAGGCGAAAAACAACTATCCGCATACCGGTTTCAGGCTTTTTGGCCCTCATCAGTGGGTGAGTCACCAGCCAGAGATCCAGAGTGCTCTGGCGGACGACACAACATAAATAAAATCATCATCGAGCTTAAAACATCTTTAGGTGCGTCGGAAAAGATAACTTTTAACCGGCCACACCTAGTGACAGAAAGAAACACTCCATATAATTCTCCTACCTCGATAGGATTCTAAATAAAAGATTCCTTCTCAGTAGGAGTGGCTCAAAATGCCCGACTGGCATATTTTAATGAAAGAAAAAGCCATATGAAGGGGATAAGATAGGAAATGCATAAAGCACACACAAAGTCGTCTTCACAAAAGGTTCAATATAAATTGAAACAATTGGTAGACCGACAGGCGAAAAACAACTACTTTCCTAGCAAATACCACGCAGAACGTTGAATGATATTCACCTGACAATCCATGCAAACTTCCATATCTCTGGCTGGTGACTACTCCGTACTGATGAGGGCCAAAAAAGCCTGAAACCGGTATCGCGGATTGTTAGGTGGACCGACATGAATTTAAACATAATCGAGGCTTATCAGAAAGAAACATTTCGCAACAATATCCATTTATATGGAAGTTTGCATGGATTGTCAGGTGAATATCATTCAACGTTCTGCATGGTATTTGCTAGGAAAGTAGTTGTTTTTCGCCTGTCGGTCTACCAATTGTTTCAATTTATATTGAACCTTTTGAGAAGACGACTTTGTGTGTGCTTTATGCATTTCATTTCATATCTTATCCCCTTCATATGGCTTTTTCTTTCATTAAATATATAATTTTTGAAATCATACAATTTTTTTTTATGGAAAATATACAGATTTGAAAGCTATATCTGGAAATTTACTTTTCAATTTCATGTAAAAAATAATTTTTAACACATAAAGAGCTTGAATTGCTATCAAACACAAAAATGGAAGAAAGAACACACTATAATGATATACCAATTTTCAAAATGTCGAATGGAATAGAAATATGAAAATACAGTGACGTGGCCACTTCGTTAAATTACTAAAATTTAACATCTAAATCAATTGTAAAAAATCAGGTAACTGTTCCAACAAAGTTTTCATAATTAGAAAAGATACATTACGTTATCCCCATAGTTTTTTCCAGATAATAAACCAGCTCCTCCGATCAAGCCACAAACAACGTTCGACACAATACTACCATACAAATTTGTCATAATCATGACGTCAAACTGGTGAGGTTTAGACACCAGCTGCATACAGCAGTTGTCAATAATCATATCATTATGTTCGATTTCTGGGTATTCCTTTGCAATCCTCTTGGATGTTTCTAGGAAAAGACCATCGGAAAGTTTCCTAAAAATTATCCCATGGGTAAAAATAAGAAATGTTTCCGCTGTCAAAAAACACTCACATAATATTAGCTTTGTGGATGGTGGTGATTTTCTTCCTTCCGTTTGTTTTAGCCCATTCGAACGCAAATCTTGCAACTCTATCCGAGTTCGTTTCAGTTACGACTTTCATACTTTCTACCACTCCATCAACACTCTAAAATAAAATAAATAATACCTAAGCTCCACATTGAAAAAAAATCACCTCATGTTCCAACATGGCATATTCTCCTTCTGTATTCTGTCGTATAATAACAATATCAATATCTTTCTGCCTAGCAGGAACCCCTGGGTACGATTTGCAGTGTAGAATATTCACGTATAAATCCAACTCATTCCTTATTGCAACATTCCTGGATAATACTCCGGCACTCTCACTTTTGGTTTCAATATTCCCCTTGATTGCTACTCCATTTCGTTTAATGGAAGTTATTGCATATTCCAATTCTGTGTTTTCATCACTTTTTGGATCGATATCAACAGTTTCAAAATCTACAGGTGCTCCTGCATACTTGAAAACCTCTTTGACATAACCCATCAGCTCGGGACCTATTCCGCCTCCGGGTAACATAGAAACGGCGTTCCGGCCCCCATATAAGGCAACAGGTATTGGGCTCTGAAAACTCGGATATTGCAATATCTTCTTTTAAATTGAGAGATACTTACATTTTTCTTGGTAAGAGGAGTCTTGTGTTGTATTTCAAATGCTGACATTGTTGACTGGGACTAAAATTGGAAAAATAAAACATTATAGGTTAGATTATATAATTACTTCCTACCCTCATCATGAGTTGTCCCATCAAAAGCGTATTTCTCTTCATTATTCTTGACGCCATCTCAAAATCTTATATTGTTCCAGTATTATTTATATTCTTCAACTTTACCAAGATTAAATTATCCTTATTATTTAATAAAGACACCTATCTCCCATTACCAAATTGTTTTTGAAAATGAAAACCATAGAAATTGGAAATGGAAGATAGAACAAGACTAGGCTTTAACCACACCAATTTTATTTTATTCACGTGCTCCTAACCTAGATTGCGCATGCGTTAACAATTAACCTAACCTCACTTGGCTAACACTGCAACACTAGTCACAAAATGAATGCAATCCAATCTATGAAAAATTACATTTCGTTTACCTTCCGAAGAACAACTTCTTTACATAAATTACCGTTTTTCATGAGTAAAATCAAAAAAATTTATAAACAACGAGTCAGGTAGGAGCCTGTGATTAAAATAAAATTGGTATCGCTAATCGCTAAATACAAATGACCACAAGAATGTCAGTGTCAACTGTCATTCCTCCGATAAGCCGATAAGGGTTGTTCGTTTGTCACAGATTTAGCTGTTTATATCAGAATAAAATAAGAGAAGGATTTGTGACTTGTCCGAGTTAAAGAAGTATAAACCGTTATCAAATAGTTCCTGGGGCGTGTACATAAACCAACTACTACTCGTAAAACGAGCATACTCTATAGCGTTCATAAATTTACTCCAATGTTCTACAATAGAAAGTTTCTCCGAGTTAACTTGGCCAACTCTGCTTTTCCATGGAGTATGACCTGACTCTAATAACTATAACAAAGATTTTACTTTCTGTTTCATATTCTTCAACTCGAATACAATATAGGCCTACCTACTGGATAGTCATCATTCAGAGAAAGCCTCAAGGCCCCTCTTCACGTTGGGGAATATATTGGCCAATGGTTGTGGCCAACAAAGGGGTGTTTATGTCACGTTGGTAGGTATTGGAGCGTTGGCCCACACGTTGGCGCGAAATCCGAGTGGTGTCGGTTTTTCAACACAGTTCGAAGGGTGTTGGCCGCCGCGTCAACACGTTTAGTTTGCAACGAGCTCCCAGAGTGATCGCACACGATTTCAGTACACTTCACTCTATTTCTGTACACACTTAGGTAGTACTTATATGCAGTGAATAAATAAAACCGCAGCAGCCGTTAGCACCTCGATTACCATTTTAGCTTTGATATCCGCACATTGGCCTGAACCGACTGAACGACCTTTCAACGTGTGGACAACTACACAATTTTTTTGGCCAATATGTGAGCCACACCATTGGCCAAGGTGAAGAGGGGCCTTTAATGGTTGCAAACATTGTTTCCAATATATCTCTCTCTCAATATTGTTTTTGCTTCCTATATAGGCGCATTCAACCAATTTGTAATCATGGGTGTCAATGGGTCTTGCTCTTGGCAATATCACACCCCTGTGCCCCTTCTTCCGACAAATCCGTTGTCATCGGGCCTGGGTACCGGCTGATTTATACATAAAATACCACGCAGAACGTTGAATGATATTCACCTAAAAATCCATGCATACTTCCATATAATATCAATGGACATTGAATGCAAATGTTTCTTTCTGATAAGCTCGATTATGTTTAATTTATGTCGTGTTCACCTAACGACATAAATTAAACATAATCGAGCTTATCAGAAAAAGCTTCTAATCATTGATATATGGAAGTATCTATCAGTGAATATCGTCAACGTTCTACGTGTATTAAAATAGTTGTTTTCACCTGAGATCTACCATTTTCTGGTTCAATTTTATATTGAATCCTTTATGTGAAGAAAAACCGTTTAATTCGATTTTTCTATTCATTCCACTTCACATGGCACTTATCTTTCACTATGACGTAAGAGTTAACCAACCACACAAACCAGCTCACTGAGATAGTTTGACAGAGTAGTTATCTTGTTGGAGGTTAGGTTTTTTGTTTATTCATATGGAATGATAAGGATAAAGGTCCTATCTCAGTGTAAAAGTATATTGAAAATATATAATGGATTCATACAAAGTATATGTGAATGAGAGATTATATCAGATTATGATATTGATAAAATGTATTCCCGATGAATTGATGGCCACTAAAGGAGGATGTGGTGAAATCTGAATATCTTCTATAAATTCCACTACTAATAAATTTGCCACATTCATTTTCATTGTATTTTCAAGAACTCTAAGTACACATAAGTAAAGAAAAGATAACAAAATATTAATCAACGCCGTAATAAAATTTACCCTCAACAACAAAAACCAAATCTGTCAACCTTCACAAGTTAAACCGAAGTCTACCGTGACGTCATACAATAGTTAACCTGGTTTGCGTGGTTAAGTTCGAAGAAAAATGACTATATAATACTGACAGGGTTACGACGAAACCTCCATTTTGATTTTTGATGACATCTGATGTGTGCCAGAATAGCCAAATTTATAGAACTTTCAAATTTCGAAGAGTAGAATGGATCTATATCTTGGCTGAAAACGAGATTATGTAATCCAGAAGTAAATAATAGCCCGCTGGACCTTACAATTGTTACGAGTAATATAGCCAGGAAATGTAAGTGGGAGGTGTTGGGTGATTGTGCAAACAGCGATCATTTTCCCACCATGTGCTCCTTGGATAGGGTAAGGATAGATCAAAGCGAATATGATACAGGAATAGGTAGAAACTTTAAAAGGGCGGATTGGATAGGATATCAAAATTATCTTTCGAATGGGGATGATATTAATGAAGAAATTAGATATGAAGAATTAATTAGGATCATGAATGAGACAGCAAATATTTATGTTAAGAAAAAAAAAGTAAAAGAAAACCGGGGAATCCACCATGGTGGGATGAAGAATGTGATCAGAGAATATTAGAAAGAAAAAAATCATTGGACAAATTTAAAAATAATTGCAACTTGGATATTGGAACTAAAAAAATAGTAGCAGAAACTAAAAGGTTTCTAAACGGGGAAAAAAGGTTAGGATTCAAATTTTTTTGCTCTACTCTGAATCACAGAACTATAACATGTTATAGTTCTGTGCTCTGAATAGAGAATCTAACCCCACTTATATCTGGAATACGATCAAAAAATTTTCGAATAGAGGTAATACTTCTTATCATAATAATCTCCCCAAAAGTCACATAGCGGAAGGGATTTTGGATAAGATATGCAAATGTGATATACAGCCAGATTTCGAACTAAGTATAGTTCAAGAACAGTCAGATCCCTTCACAATGAATGAATTAGATATGGCATTAACAGTTAAAAAAAATATACAAAACCAGGGAAAGATGATATACCGTATCAAATGTTCATTTACCTACCCTTGGAAATGAAGCAGAAGTTATTAATAATTTATAATCATATTTTAGGTAATGCAAATATACCTTTTGATTGGAAAGCATACATCATCTTAGGAATAGTCGAAAATAGGAAAATAGTAGATGAAATTAATAATTTAAGACCAATAGTGTTGGAATGTTGTGGGCTTAAAATTTTGGAAAAAATGATAAAAGTTAGGCTGGATTGGCACATTGAAAATAAACAAATCTTATCAAGTTATCAGACGGGGTTTAGAAAGGGAAAGAATCCTATGGATAATATTGCATATCTAACCTCATATGTGCAAATTGCCTTCGGACTAAAACAACAGGTAATAGCGGTGTTTTTAGATATAAAAGGGGCTTATGACAATGTAAATATATATAAACTGTATAACTATCTTATTAAATATGAAGTTAACAAGGATATAACAAATTTAATTTTTAGGATTTTAGACAACAGGAAAAATTATATACTTGATGAATGTGGGGATTTGCATGGGCCACGTTTAGCTACTAAAGGCTTGCCGCAGGGATCGCCTTTAAGTCCATTGTTATTCAACATTTATATTTGCTCTCTATTCGAACAAATTCCTAAGCACAGTAAAGTTTTGGCTTTTGCAGATGATATTGTCACAGTTTATAGCTATATATATGATTTAAATTGCATTTCTTACATCTTTGAGATCTACAGTTGAATTTGTTATGACCAGATCTCAAGCAATTCGTACATAGATCAAGTTTCCGAACTTCAAGACACCTGTCATTCAAATTTAAACTTGTGAATCTTTGCAAATTGTACAATTCATGCCAGCGATTGTGTGGCCTTGTGTATTGTTTAGTGTAGATATGGCGCAATTCTGAGAAAACCCTTGAAAATGTTTTTTATTGAAAGTATTTTGATGCGTGAATGGTTTTTGTACCTGTGTCTTATATACATTTGCATGCGAAGAACATGTTCGTGTAATAAATTTTCTGAATTTTTCGTAAGTTGGTAATTCATTTGTTGACAGAGTATCCTCCCACTCCAAATTCAATGAACTTCCCAGTTTTTTCGTGACGATGCAGATTATAACTATTTCCTATCCTGTTATAGCGACTTCCAATTTTTCTAATGCATTTACGTGTTGATGTACCTGATTTGTCAAATCTCTGAGGGTAAAACTACTATTTTTTGTTACCCTTGGTAAATCTAATATGGCTGATATGTGATCATTAACTGTGATTCTTTTATTGTCATAATCTGGGGTATAAGTTTAAAAGGTTTTCGTTCTACAAGTAACTGACAAGCTACATCATAATTGCTATAAACTGTGATATTGTAGTACTGGTAAAGGGAGGGGAGATGGAAGATATTAAAAGTAAAATTAATCAAACATTGGAGATCATTAATGTCTGGATGACTAACCATGACCTATTTTTGGCTAAAGAGAAATGCGAGGCGGTACATTTTAGAATAAGTAACAAAAATTCAACAAATTTACATTTAAGAATAGGAGAAGAAATCATAAGAATAAAAAATGAGGTTAAATACTTGGGGGTAACATTCATGCATAACCTTAAATGGGATAAACATATAGATAACATTGCCCAGAAAGCAAATTGTGGAATAAATACGATTAAGACTGTCTGCAGAGTATGGTGGGGAGCCGACCCAAAGACTATGATTACGGCTTGCAACGGCATAGTAAAGACTCACTTGGACTATGGTAGTATAGTGTTCATACCAAGTTCCAAAAAGTGCTTGGATAAATTAAATAAAATTCATAATCAAGGAATGAGAGTTATAACAGGCACACTATGAGGTCTACGCCAATAAATGCATTAAGGGGGGAAACAGGAGAAATTAGCCTTGAATTTAGAAGGAAGTGGTTGGCAACTAAATTTACACTTAAAAGAATAGATCATAAACCACCCATCATATATATCATAAGAACCTTGAGAATCATCTGTGAAAATAAGATGGGATATTGGAGGAATAGAGAGGTGCCTCATATTGGTTGAGGCCTTCAATAGAGTAATACCAATACAAAAGGATATTTTTCAAAAAGATACCTCCATGTTACAGTTATGATTTTGAAATTACTATATATCAACCAATTATTTCAGATTTGAACCTGGAAAAAACCGATAGCAGATAAGAAACTGAGTTTAAATATTTCGAGGAACAGAATAAAGATAATTATAATTTCGTATACACAGATGCTTCAAAAATAGGGGATAGGGTAGGATTTGGGATTCATATTCCTCACTTGGAATTTTCGTACTCATCTAGACTTAAGGATAGCATCAATATCTGTGAGGCGGAAATTATAGCCATACATCAGGCAATGAAGATTTGCTTGGAAAAAAACTTGTCGAAAATTTACATCATAACGGACTCAAAAAGCGCTCTAAGTAAAATCTCAAATATGAAAAATGTATATTACATAACAATTAATATTAAAAAAATGGCTTACGTAGCTTCTTAAACAATATAGTTTTCAAATTTGCATGGGTTCCGGGGCATTCAAATATAGAGGGAAATGAAAAAGCAGACCAACTGGCTAAAACTGGTTCTGGTTTTAATGTTCCACTGAATTTAAAAAGGGATAAAAATGGGTATTTACAGATATTGCGAAATGAAATTAATGCAGAATTTTATAATAAATGGGAGGTAGATGTAAAACTTAAAGGGAAATCTTATGCAAAAATTCAACCTTGTTTTGATTGAACAATTCAGTTCAGAAATATTCAGTGTAAAAAGGATCTAAATCACTGATCAATCCAACTTCATTTTATACCTGTAACAAATACATTGATAAAAATGTAAACAAAAGATGGGGATGTATTTTCAAGCATACCGTTCACCAAAGCCTCTGCTTTTCAACAATAGTGTCTTCAGGTAATCACTCTCCATCTGAATATTATTAATTAACAACACAAAAGCTCTGAAAATAACCAAAAATACACTTTTACAAGCCAAAGGTACACACTGACAATGATATTATTATGGCGATTATCGGTTTGTGTGCCAACAACCGCCATGTTGGGTCACGTGGTATGGATTGCCTAATACTTCGAAGAGCGATAATCGCGTACAGTCTTCTGCGCATCCTGAATTCTTTCCCTGGAGTGGATGTTACCTTGGAACATGCATTTGGGCCAAGTGAGCTAACTGCTTCTTTAGCTATAAACTGTGCCCTTAGACTTAACTGGATAAGGGGAGAGCTGAATCATAGCGCCGTAGGGAAGCTAAATCCAAGATATCATAGAGAGAGATATCTTGGCTGAATGCGCCGAGCAGAGAAGAAATAAATGAGAAATTCATCAAATGAATCACTTTTTGTAGAATGTATTGTTAAGGCCTCAAAGAACAACATGTAAGAAGACCAGAAATATCATTTCACATGGTATAAGTAATTATCTTTAGAAAATGAGTCGAAAGTTATGGAATCAAATTTGCACTTACGTATTGTTCGTACAGCTTTTCACACTGCATGTGGTCTCAGGCATTTTCCAAAAACTAACAATTACTACTACTGCACTATACACTGTCTTGGTAGATGATGATAAATTAAACACTACAGTAGTTATTGATCAACACACTTTATGTTCAAACCGAAATGAACAAGGCGTTTGAAAAATGTACAATCATGAAAAACAATATTGGAACTCTCATAAAGCTGTTTTATGTCGTAACCCTGTCAGTATATATATAGCTGACCAAAACAATTTTGTTTATCGGCTCAAGGCTCGTCCACACCACAGATGAGAAAGCTAAACAAAATTCTGTGATTCCGTGGTTTGCCGGAATTCACAAAAAGGTAATATATTTGCACTTTATTGTGGCACGTCTGGCAGTCATTTTGTTCGCATAAAATTGTGACATTTGGATGAGTGTTTTCGCATTTACTCCCCATTTTTCGAGTAATATATTCAAAGAGTAGAGTAGAGTAGAACAATAATCTTTGATATATGTGTTTCATGACTTGATCGTACTCTTACTCTGAATAACAGAAACGAGCAAATCTGCAATTATTTGTCCCATGACTCTTTGGTTTGTTCGGTAGGCAAGTGCCGGTGCTTGTGAGAGATTTAAAAATAAATAATGAGTTACGAGATTTGAAGTATATACTAACCGAACTTTATAAAAAATTTGCAAATATAAGTCGACTTCCTTGAACCCTACTGATTCGATGTTTACAGACAGAAGCGTTGATTCGGTATTGGAGTGTCACGTTTATGTTTGGAAATCTGCCATTGCCGTTTTAATGAAGAGCATTCAAACCAATCTCCACTGAATCGTAATGAAACACAACTAAATGCTGCAATTGAAGTGCCTTTACGAATTGCAACAAATCATGGGAATACAGAGTAGAACGTCCACTAGGAAAACAATTGAATTTAATCAATAATAGGAAACACGCATGTGTTCCTTTTGTACAATATTTTGATTTGCACACAAAGATTACCACCTAGAAAGCTCGGCGACAAACTCAAAATTAAAAAAAATGTTTTTAGTTTTGCATAATTTGACATTGGAAACTCCAATTTTTTTATCGCGTTTATGAAGTACTCTTAGCGCCTCTAACGGATGTATGCATCGTTACTTCGCAGTTAAAATTTTTACCGCTAAGGCTCTTGAAGGGTGTAACATTTGCTTCGAACTGTCAACTATAATTTTATTCATCTTCGTTTATATGTTGTAGTAATATTTTCATAGTATTTTTAAGTAATACATCAAAAGTAAGGCTGAATTCATGTTTGGGTTGTAAAAAATTGTATTGTCAATATTTCTAGAACAACCACAATTGGCGCTAGTGTTTAGGAAAAGTTATTCGAGTGAAGGCCAAATCGAGTTTGAATTGGGGAATATTTTGGTATTCGAGAAATTATTTTCACCCAATATAATTTATGAGGACCGAACTGATAAAAAAATAGATAAGAAATGATAAGTGTTCCCTATTACTTGGAAAATCCAGAAAGTTGGAAAAATCCACTTAGACCACAAAATGTACTTTTATGTTACAGTTGATCAAATCGACTATGATCCAGAAAATTTCATCAATAAAAAGAAACATAACTACAGCTGTTGAAACTGATAGGAGGCATATTTGATTGATTAAACTCACTTACCTGTCGGAAATAAAAGTACATTTCCATTCAAAACATTGTCACTTATTATTATTTTATGTAACTGAACCAAAGAGATTGCGCGGTAGAGATTTTGATATAGAATGCTACAAAATTTTGGATTCTCCAATAGGTGAGATCACAAGCTCACTAATTTGCTTCCTATGTGCTTGAAGTTGAAATATAGTGATAAAATATTATATACAGTATCGGAAACATTTTATCTGGGGTATAGACAGAAATTATTACCTTTTGAAACATGCCGCCTATTTACACAACCGCAGAGAAAGTACAATAGATTCGGCTATTGTTTGGCCCAAAATGGTGGTTTGTTCGAACATTTAATAAAATAATTCCGTACACAAAATATTTAATTTGGTTTATCTTTTCTTGTAAATATTTTTTTTTCTCCATTCAAGAAATAATTGTTTTTCTGTTAGAAATAAGTTTTTTGTTTTGTCTTACAGAAATATCGTTTGCTTTTGTTTATGTTTGAGAATTTTCTTTTGTTTTGTCGGCCACCACGTCACCAAAGATATTTTGATCTACCTGTCGTCCGACAGATTAAATTGAATCAAGGATTCAGTTTAATTTGTTCAAATTATCTGAAGTGAAATTATCGTCAATAATTCTTCTTCATTGCACATTCTCCCGACTGCTGCTGGTATGATACTGACGTCCTGAGCAGACCGCCCTGATTCTCCTATCTCTGTGTCGTGATGTAAATATCCCTTCCTCGAGCGAGTCGAGGAGAAATTGTAATGCACTCTCAACATAAAGCAAGCTATTCTTTACGCTCTCATGAAACCACCGTAAGAAAGAAAGAAAGAAATTTATTCATCATTGAAAATTCTACAACTGTAGTACATACATTTATAAAATTTTATCAGACTAGTCAGAACACACAAACAGTTTAAAATATATTTAAAATTTGATTATTGATAATACCAAATATAGATAAAAATATAAAATTGATCCGATAAAATACTCCAGGAAATGGGTATATTAAAGAATTATTGGGATAGTAGAAATTCCTCAACAGAGTAAAAAGCATTTTGTATGAGATGATTATATAGAGCTGATTTGAAGCTTCTCAGGCTACATGTGCATCCAAATAGTTTGAGTGCATGGTTGTAACAGATGATACCTTGATAACTCGCAGAGTCTTGTCCCAGCGCCAAGATAAATACTTTCCGATACTGTATGCATAGTTTTTCCTAGAAGATATTGTGTAATATTCGAATAAACGCTGCTCTAAAACCCTGAAATTCAGTGAGACATTCAAACACAGCATTATTGCCGCTTCTTTTGACGTCACAAGTCCATTGATTTGGCATTTTCCAGAGTTGCCAGTGTCACTATTTTGCGGAACATCTGAGGAAACGTTATTCTCTTTCATCCTATGAATAAATCAGAACTCATGTCAGAAAATGAAGATTTCGTTTTTGATAGCTGTCCTTGATTTAGTTATTCTTGAATAATATGTATGTAAACCAAGAGCTATGTCATAATTTTTTCGGCCTGCTCTTATTGTAAAGAAATATTATGAATAACGCCTGGCAACGATGTAATTCCTGGCACTCTCCGCGATCGGCGAGTTACCAGTGTCACTATTTTGCGGAACTTCTGAGGAAATGTCATTCGGTTCCATCCTATGAATGAAACAGAACTTGTGTTATATTGAAATGAAGACTCCTCATTTGATAGCTGATCTTGATTTAGTTATTCTTGAATGATATGTATGTATACAGAGTGCTGTCATTGTAAAGAAATATTATGAATAACGCTTGGCAACTCTGTAATTATCTTGCGCTCTAGGCAATCGGCGATAGATCTGAACTTGTTACGTCACATCCTGGCGCGGTTTTCGCAGTGTTCAAACAGGAGCATTTCTTTGTGATTTTTTTAAACTACTTTGAAAAAAAAAGAAAAAAATCCAACCACTTTTTTCATCGTTCTGGATATTGAGGTATTTTTTCCAGAAATTTGTGATCTCGCCTATAATAACATAAGCTTATTTTCTTTGAATAGAAAAAGACTATTTTAATAATTTATTATGATTATGGGATTCCTAGAAGTCCATAAAATAGATTCTTTTGAAGGAACATTCACTGCACATGCAGACACTATGTTAGCGTGAGCATTTGCATGGGGGTGCAAATGCCACATATGGATGGGCACCAAGCCAGTTTTTTATGTATTACCTATAATTTACAATTTCTGTTTTCAAGTTGACTCATTTTTATCATATTTCTCAAATAAACTATTCAAAATTGTATGTATATTTTTGTTTTACAACTATTAGTTTCTCAAGGTGATTAATCAATAAAAATTGAAGAAAATTCACCCATGATGAGAACTATGCATTAATGAGCACGTTACATTAAAAAATTAAGCACAGTGCTTATTACGCAAAGTCACTTGTTTTCGTAGTTTGAATATTTCATAATTACCAACTCTTTACTGTAATATCAAACAATTAAGTATGTCTACTTTCCACGAGCAGCAAATGTTTTAAGAATAGTTAATAACCAGAAAACGGATGTAGATGTGTTTTTAGCGCCCTAGGAAATACATGGAAAAAATCCAGAATTACTCTGTATTTACAAAATAACCCTGGATCTAAATTTAGATTTTCATTCTAACCTCACCCACTTGGTTAATAAGATCTGCTTTCAAACTGAAATAAATGATACATTTTCAATTATGAATTTATGCTATGTACTTTGCACTTACTTTCACACCTCTATCTCTTTTCTTCGAGGCAGCCAGAATATATTGCCTTTCTATATTAATTCAAAGAACTACTATCAGTAGATATTTAGAAGAAACTAGCTGACCCGACAAAAGTTGTCCTGTCCAAATTTCTATATTGCCTAATTTTTTTTTCCTGAACACTCTCGTTTGCGTAGAATTTGTTTTCCTTTGTTTTTCTTTGTGTTGTTTCAATCAGTTCATGCCTATGACTTGGTCCGCTTCCCGTTATCCAGTTATGCCGCTATACTGCTATCCGGTTATTCCATTATCCCGCATTTCAGTTTTCCCGCTATCCCGTTATCCCCTTATGCCGCTATCCCATTATCCCGCTATCTCGTTATCACGCTATCCCTTTATCCTTCTATCCCGTTATCCCTCTAGCCAGTTATATCGCTATCCCGTTTCCGGTTATTTTTCTTATGGATGGCGCGGGAAATAATTTCCATTTTCAAATATCTGTGTATACCAATTTTCATGGCGATCGGTTGAACGGTAATTATATTGAGGAGGTTTGTTGGGATTTGGAACAATTTTGTTGAAGAATTTTATTAAATTCATCTTCAGGGCTCTGTAACAATGAGTTTTTATAAGTTGAAGGGGTTAAGAAATAGTAGCCTGGTTTCTTAAATTTTCATTGTCCGTCAATTGATCTTCTGCCGATCTATTTAACCGACGGTTCTGGACTAATTGTGAATTCCGAGTCCGTTGACCAATATTTCCTCCTCGTCCACGAAGACGTGGCATTGTTTTATGTACGTAACTTATATGTACGTAAATCATCCAGGCCCCCACTTGAATACATTCACAAAAATTCATTCACATCGATCCAGCGGTTTAGTTGCAGTATAGATAAATAACCTAGATACCGACTGCACCGCCATCTGCCGGGCTGATTTGTGAATCTAAACCATCCAGGGCGCCACCCAAACGCATACAAAAAAATTCATTCAAATCGGTCCAGCCGTTTAGGAGGAGTTCAGTGACATACACAAGTACAGTAGAATTATATATATATATATAAAAGATATTCAGAGAATATTATTATTTATTGGTACTTGGTAAAAAAATAATATAAAAAAACATCACGAACATAAATTTAACAAAACATGGTAACTCCAAAAAAAGAAAAAGAAAAGTTTTGATGCAACAAAAAAACTTTTAACTACATGCATGAAAAACATGTAACAAAATTAAAATTCAACTTGTCAGGCACCTATTGAGATCTGCATCTCAAAAAACAATACTTTAATCACTATTCATTGACAATGAAGCCAGAAGGTTCCTAATCAAAGACATATCCTTTGTAGTTAAGATGGTCCTGAAGGAATCTCGGAGATTGCTTTTTTCCTCAAACTCCTTAGATACTTGTCTAGCTCTAACTATAATACTTTTATTTAACCCAGCTAATTTGGCAACATTGAATCCATAGGATTTTGGACATGTACCTTCAGCCATTTTATAAAGGAAAGTGACAGATTCCTGAGTTGGATCATCATCATTTTCAACCATACATGCCTGTGAAATGAAATATGTACACGTCATAATAATCACAAAAATTCAAGAAAAGGGGGACAAGAGGTCCAATACATGCATGATTTATGAAAAAATAAAAAAGGCAGACTTCATATTATAAATTATATGGACCAGCACTGTCATTTTAAATCTCGGAATTTTATCCAGAAATGTATAATCCACGACCCCGAAAATACACATATATCAATATCAAGTCGAATTGTAATTTAAATGATGAAATTCGTTGCCATAATGGGACCGACATTTTGTTCTAGTTTCAACCAAAACATTGTAATTGTACTTTGTCACCCCAAAAAAATCCCTCAAGATACCAATTTTTAACATATTCAGGCTATAAATTACAAAATTCTCTAGCCATCTTGGTGCCACCATTTTTAATTTCCATTATATGACTATTAAAAAATGAACCGTACACATTGCCAAAATGTGGAAATGAAAATAGCAAAAAATCAACTCACCATATGTCCCAGTTGAACTTCTGGCAAACCAATGAAGCTGTCAACGAGAGAATGATAGTGTGTAGAAAATGTAGTCCTGCACTTCATCTTGGTGAGTTTCTTGACATAAGCACTAGCAATGGCGTTTCCATCATGCGTAGAAGTACCTCGACCCAGTTCGTCGATCAGCAGAAGGGAATGTACTGTAGCGTGTTGGAGTATACAGGCAGCTTCGGACAGCTCATTGTAGAAAGTCGAATGACCCTGGACAATATCATCCTGGGCTCCAATTCTGGTGAACACCCTGTCTATCAAGGTTATCTGGCATTTCGATGCTGGCACAAAACATCCCTAAAAATTCCCATCTCTACATTAAAAAAAAAAAAAAAAAGTGTGAAGTATGTTACATGTTACAATAATAATAATAGTAGTAATACATTCACGGAACATTCCCCAAGAAAAGACAAGAAATGAGAGAGAAAAACAAAAAATAAAAAATAAAAACAACAAAGCGCTCGAGATTTGAATAATTATTTGATTTTTAGTATGATATATAGTTATTGTTGCTTCGCAAACATAATGTTTCTGATCTCTTTTTTGAAAACGTGTAATGGTGTTGAATAAATGTCAACTTTGTGGCAGACTTGATTGAATTTATTACACATTGCAAATAAAGGAGATTTTAATAATATATTTGTTCTTGGTGTTGGTAAATAAAAACATTGTTCATTTCTACCGTTGATTCTTGGTACATGAAAGTCTAGTTGAGATAGTAGTTTGGGTGAGTTGACAAGACTGTTTACCAGTTTGTAAATAAATATGCAAGCGTAATATGTTCTTCGGTCCTCGAGAGAAAGAAAATTTAAACGCTTTAATAATATATTATTGTCTATTCCCTGACTGGGGTAGACATCATCAAGTTTGTAAATGACGTATTTTATAAACTGTCGTTGGACGGATTCGAGAGATTGATTGTGTGCAGCGTATATAGGTGACCAGACAAGACAGCCATACTCTAGGCGGGATCTGACAAATGAATTGAAGAGAGTGATGAAACTTTCCATGTTTTTGAAGTCTTTACAGTTTCTAAATATAAGCCCTAACATTCTTTTTGCAGCAGATACACTTTTCTCTATGTGGAGTGCAAATGAAAGTTTGGTGTCAAAGTATACTCCCAAGTCTTTGCAATTATCGGTTTTTTTCTGGTAAATGATTATTTATTGTATAATTGTGATCAAGAGTGATGTGTTTATTGGAAAAGGTGGAATATTTACATTTATTTAAATTGAGTGGTAATTTGTTCAAAAGGCACCAGATGGCTAATTTATCCAAATCGTTTTGTAGTATTTGACTGTCGTTAGGTGACTCTATAACACAAAAAACTTTCAGGTCATCGGCAAATAATAGAATTTCACTATCCATACTCATTCCTATGTCATTGATGAACAGGGAGAACAGTAGAGGAGCTAGGTTGCTTCCCTGTGGTGCGCCACTGGTGGCATTGTATTCCTCAGATTCGTGTCCTCTATATTCAACAAATTGAGATCGATTTGTAAGATAAGAATATAAGAATTGCAGTAGACTTGAATCGAAACCAATTTCATTGAGTTTAGAAATAAGTATAGTGTGGTCCAACTTGTCGAAGGCCTTTGAAAAATCTGTATATATTGTGTCCACCTGGAGTTGATTTTCTAAGGCGCAACTTATAGTTTGTGTAAATGTTATTAGATTGGTAATAGTGGATCTTTTTGCGATAAAACCATGTTGCTCAGAAGTTATTATATTTTGGACCTTAGGAGAAATTCTATTATATATACATATCTCAAAGCCCTTCGCAAAGTTACATAGCAGTGTGATGGGTCGAAAGTTTTTCATGTCATTTATCTCTCCTGTTTTAAAAATGGGAATAACTTTACTTTTTTTCCAAACCTGTGGAAATGTATTTGTCTTTAGGGCAGTATTGAAGATTATTTGGAGTGGCTTGGCTAGATTGTGAGCACAATCTTTGACTAAAAAGCTTGGGATTCTATCATAGCCACTGGTAAATTCATCTTTCAACTTTTTTAAAGCTAATACAACTTCGCTTTCATTCACGGAATTCATACTAATCACAGGTCTGTTTGAAATTGTTGTTTCGTTCATATCAAAAAGTGTGTCAGAGGCGGTGTAGACGCTGCTGAAGAATTTTGCAAAGCCATTGACAATGTTTTTAGGATTGTTGTATTCTACATTATTAAAGTAAAGAATTCCGGGAATCCGAGAGTGACCTCTTTTATTCTCTATGAAAGACCAGAATTTCGAGGGATCTGTGATAATAGAGTTCTCAGAATCCTGCACGTATTGCGCATATGCAACTTTTATATCTTTTTTAATCTGTTTTCGTAAGGAGCGAAATTGACTTCTATGAATATCTAAATTGAATTCTTTCAATCTCTGGAATATCTAATTTTTTTCTTTAATATTACGAATAATATTACTATTAAGGCAACTAAATAAGATCAGTCGCGGTAATAATTGAAAAAATTACCTATTAAATGTTGAAGGGCAAAGAAGTTAATTTGCCACAATAAGTTTAAATCCTGAGAAATTAAGCAACAAGGGATTGAAGGTGCGAGGGCTATAATAGTATTGTCAACCATAGTGCATATATTATTTGTTTACTACTAGAAGCTGAAATTACTATTCATTAATATCTGCACTCCCAAAACGTTCATTTTGTTATGTCGTCTGGCATACAATAATCACGCAGCGGTGTACTGTACTTCTAATTTTGATCATCCCGATCAAAATCCATTCGTTCGCCATAATAGGGCTTCAGTCTTTCCAGGTGAACAACCTTTATCTTAGTCCTAGGGCTGCGCTGGATTCTGTAAACCACATCGTTGATCCTCTTCTTTACTCCATATGGCCCTTCCCAAAACGGTGTCAGTTTGGGAATAGGCATTTCTTCCTACGTGGGTTGTACAGCCAAACCTGGTCACCTTCTTTGAACCCTCCTGAATTAGCATTCAAATCATAACAAGCTTTCATCCTGTCGCTCTTCCAAGCTGTTTCATGGATTTTCAACGTGCTGTCCCTCAGTTTGTCTGCATAGTCTTGCACCTCTACCTCTTGGTTGCTTGGGTCACAGGGCAATTGAAGTTTCCAAAGATGATACTAGCCGGAGTTAGCTTGGTTGAACCATGCACAGTTGCTCTATATGCCATCAGAAATAGTGGAAGGTATCCGTCTCAGTCCCTTTGATGTTTTTCCACAACCTTGGAAGATTCCTTCCTCGGTTCTTCTTCGGTTGAATCTTTCAACCATGTCATCCCACTGGGGGTGAAGCGCCATGCTAGGCATCTGTTCTATGATGTCGCTTTGTTTCTCTTCCTGAAGTGGTTCTTCAATCGATACCGCTCTTATTTTCAGCCTTGATGTGTTGAAAGACGCTTCCACTTCCAACGAACGAACTAGAGCTCAACCAGATTTCTGAACTCGTATTTTCAACTGTGCCCGATACAACTGTTCTCTATATTGGTCGCCGTACCTCAATTACAGAGCAGAAATGAGGTCTCTATACATGCACTGCTGATCTTCGAGGATGGTTTGTAACACGCCCAAAGTAGGTCCTCCCAAGGCAGTAGCCTTTTCTTCATCGTCCCATCCGTTGGCCGTTGCGCAAATTCAAACTGCCTCCGATATAGGGACCATGGTGACTGTCCGACAAAAGTGAGTAGTTTCACGGAATTGTTCGATGTGGCAACCTTGTCCCGGTGATCTTGGTTCTTCAGTGAAGCAACTTTATTTCCTAGCTCTTCTCGCACTGCCCACACTTTCTTTGCTTCTTCCCGGACTGCCCTAACATCTCTTATCGCTTCTTTTCGTAGTGCATCAACTTCTTTCAGTCCTGCTATTTACCCTTTAGTTTTCTGGGACATCTGCTCAAAATCTGCTTTCTGTTGCTCTCGTTGTTCCTTCTCCTCTTATTTATCTCTTTCTCGTCGTTCTTCTTCCTTCCGTCGGCATTCCTCCTCTTGTTTTACTCTCTGTCGACGTTCCTCCTCTTCTTGTTTGTCTCTCTGTCGACGTTGCTCCTCTATTAGTTTTTCTGTCTGTTGTCGTTCCTCCTCCTTCTGTTGACGTTCCTCTTTTTTTTCTCTCTGACGTCCCTTCTCTTCTTGTTTTTCTCTCGGCTATCGGTCGAGGTGACGCGTCACAGTCACGTCTCACGCACTCTGACAACACACAATCAGCTGTTCTCGGAGCTATCTGCTACTGATTATGTTCTTCACGTAACGTGGGGCCTCGCGTCTTGTTCGCATCCTAACCCACGGTGCTTCAGCTTCAAGAATAAGAACCATTCAAATATTGCACGGTCACAATAAGCACTTTAATAACTAAAAACTTTCAAACTTTTTATACCAAAATCTTATATACCTAAATATATGAATTGTGATAATTTTATACCTAAAAATATTAAAGCGCGAGTAAGGCGCAGCGGCGCGGGGCCTGGAGCAGCCGCTCCACTCACTCCACGCTAAGGACGGCTCGTCTTCCACGTGGACAAGCCTCCAGTGAGTTATTTCTCGATTCAACTAAACTAGAGAGAAATTTTGTTGCAATGACGTTCATTAGGTTGTGATTTTGATTTGTGGATAGTTCTTTGAAGTTGTGTTGATTGATATTATCTAGGACAGTTCAGATAATAACCTATTAGGTAGGTATGTAAGAATTTTATGTTAAATTTATTATCAGTAGTTTATTCAAAGAATAGCAAAAAAATTATACTTCTTTTCAAGAAGTTTCCAAAGATTGTCAACGCACTCATGAATAACAGTATACAACTCTATAATACAACCAAACTTCGACTATTGTGCAATTAACTTGTAATTATTTGATGCAAATAAAGTATCATTACAAAAATTTCGGAATCTTAGAATGCGTATCATCCTTAGGTGTAATCATCTCACCAATATATCCCTGATGCTTGAAACATTAGAATGGTTGACTGTAAAGCATCGACTCTATCTGCGATCAATGATAATTATTTACAGAATATTGAATAATCAACAATCTGCACATTTCAATGAATTCATTACATACAATTCTACTATACATGATCATTATACAAGAGGAAACAATAATCTCCACTTACCAAGACAGAATATGTCGTCTTCTATGAAATCACTTTTTTATAAAGGCCTCAATGCGAGTTCAATAAATTACCAACCTCCATCAAAGAATCGAAATCATTGAATTACTTTAAGAACATCTTAATTTCATATATTAAAACTGATTCTTAATATTATGCTGTGAAATGAATTTATATGCCATATATCATTTGATCACTATCGTTGGTTTTCAATTCTATATTTTTAATTTCTTAATTTTAAGTTTTGTTATCCAATAATTGGTATGTAATGTACACTCATGTAGGTATGTACATATTCCTTGTATGAAAGTACTCTAGAAGTTACTGTAGTCACTTATTATTATACTATTATTATAACTGATTCATATAACTTTGAAGTTATTTATATTTAGGCATTTATTTTTTATTTGTTAGTCTTAAGCTTAAAGAAATAATTATTGTATTATATTAGGATGTATCCTACCAATAGAGATTTCATTCATTCATTCAGTTTTAGAAGTACTTAATTCAAACAACAATCTGTTCGAAATTTAAAATAGTAAAAAGCATATTATCAAGAAAACAAAATGGATTTTCCTCAATTTTGCATCCAGAGCGTGTTGTGTTTTGTTACCTACACTGAACAGCTCCGACAAGCGGGTCATTGGCCCAGGCGAACAATCCGTGATTCTCAAAAGTTTCATCAAATCTCACGTGTCAACTGTTTGACTGGTTAACCCTTTCATGACGGGAACCGGATACATTCGCAAAAAAAAACTGTAACCTCCTACCGGGACTCGGTTCAGAACGGGCAAGGCGCAGCATTCAAAGACGAAAGTCGATAGCATCTATATATGTAATGGGCAGGCACAATATTTACTAAACTCCTATCACATAAATTGTATTGGCTTTCATCACCAAACTGATTTTAGGCGATGGCAGTGCTAGCATGGGCAAGTGCGGGCAGGTGTAGTTTGACGTAACTGCAAGCTGTTACAGCTGACGGCTGTGCAGCACAGCGCGCTAAAACCGCTGTCGTACCGTACAGTTTATGATGGCATATTTTAAAGACAGTATGAATAATGCTGACTCGGAACTTATGATGTAAGGTATTCAAAAGCAATGATTCCATCTTTGTCTACTTTGAACAGTTTCAACATTTTTTTAAATGATCTGTTAATTAATAAGTACATCCAAGAAAAGCTATGTAGGTCAAGTGAACAAAAAAGGCTTACCATTTGAGCCATGATGGAAATAAGGGCTATCTGCCTCATCAAAGTTGATTTACCACCCATATTGGGACCAGTTATGATCAATAGCCTCGCAAAATTATCCACTCCCATTTTAGTATCATTTGGCACGAAATTGTCAATATTCATGATACAGGGATGGTGTCCATTTTCAATTATTAATTTTGGCTGAAATGAAAATGAATCAATAGAGTTGAATTCCACAATTATTTGATATTCCATAGATGCAATAGATTTGATATTCCATAGATGCAATAAATCTTCAACTTTATTATTTATTTACCTTACCTTTAGAGTTATTGATTGAATATTAAAATTGCTTTTATCAAAAGTATTACCTCTTCAGCGAAAGGCAAGACATCTGGAATGCAAAGATCTAAGGAGTATCTTCTTGCATATTCTGCCAAGGAACAGAGAACATCCAGTATTGTTAAGCACTGGATAACTTGATCAAGTTGCTCATAACTGAAATATAAGCAAACCAATTAACGAAAAATATTTGCGACGATGTAGGTATATGAAAAGTAAACTTGTAGGCGTTTTCCCAATGTTCATGGAGAGCTTGCTTAGCCAAGAAATTAGTTGTTTTCTGATGGACATTTTCTTTGTTTATGAAGTATGACAAAAATATACTTTACTTTTCACTGAATTTTTCGAATATACGCCGATTGAGATCCAAAATTATCTTTGCTCTCTCCCCTTCTGCTTTCAACATAGCGGCCAAAAATTCCTACAACAAAATTGAGTAAGCGTAAAGAAAAATGGGTCCTGGAATTTACCCTCGTCTTTGAGGTGGAAAACCTCTTCGTAGGATTTTTGCCTTTCTTGGTACCTTCCAATAAGTATTCATTGGTGGCTCTGTGATTCTTGTCATCAGGAACTTCCAAATAGAATCGTTTTTTGTCTGTTATTGTCACGTATTTTACTTGGCAACCGAAGAAACGAGATTGTTCTTTAAGATACACCTCCGAATCTTTAGTGATTTCTTTTATAGTTTCCTCAACTTCATCGTATTCTTCAACCACTCCTGATTTTGGAATAATTTTTCCGTCTACTTCTGCTTGTTTTTGGTCAAATGCAGTCTGAAATAATCAAAAGGAATATGGAAGGAATATTTTTCTTTCTGGATACCTTACTTTAAAGAAATCAAGTGTACTCTTGAGGTCTACATTGACGCCAACTGGGCTGAACTGGGTAATTTTTTTCAGAAAACGATCCTCACAACCTGAAAAAACCTTAATTTCAATGGATATATTGGATAGTTCTTCAAAGGTGACTTTGTTGAATCTTTTATCTTTGATGATTACATCTTACAGAAATTAAGGTATCCAGAGAATGGAAAACTCAAAGTATTTGAATTCATTAGCAAGCAAATACTCTTGTTTTTGTTGTAATACTCTATTAATTTCGGTACGTAAAAATTAAAATTTCCCCCACATTGTGAAGAAAAACTACTTAAAAGAATAGACAAATATATAAATAAAAGAATCAAGTAGAACCTTGCAACAATGGCATCTATAGAAACTGCCACATAGCTCTCGCAAAGCCAGAAATCATCCTACACTTTGACAATACAATTAATTGCAAATTTCTAGAATATCGCGCAAACTTTTCATAAAATATAGTTGGATAAAAGAATTCTAAAATGATATGAGAATTTGAAGCGAATATATATATAGATAAAGAGAAATTTGTTACGAATCCAAGAGAGTCCACCATCCGCCAACAGCTGTTTCATGGTTTCCCAATCATCAGGACGGCTTGTGGTCTCTCTCTAACTCGTATCAAATCTCTCGCAGTGTTAATACCTACCGGCAAGTACGAAAATGTGAAAAGCATCAAATTATAGATAGTGACACCTATAATCTGTGCGGCGAAGCTTAGACCTAATATCGAGGAATTTTAATGGCACGAAATTTCGTGCACATTAATAGATCACCGACCTATGCTGGCATCTGGCAACTTGATGGTGAGTGGTAGAGACATCCAACTAAACAGTATTTTGTTATGAAATCAATTTTCAATACTTTACACCGATAGTTGTCTTGTAGTTTGAATGTTTTGAATATAGTATAATTTAATTCTTTTCTAACATACAGTACGACCCCTCCTGTGTGCCTACTATTTGAATCGCAACGAACATGATTATATTTTTCAAGGTTAATTTCAGTTTCTTCAATATCCGCTGTTGTTCTGGTTTCACTGAGTAAAATAAGTTTTGGATTGTAGGAGGTGAGACTTTCTTGAATTTGATCCCGATTTTTCACAATACTTTGGGCATTGAGATAGATTATATCAGTATTATAAAGTACATTAGGGTTCAATGAACATTTTTTTGTTCCATTTTATCCACAATCGTTAGTTTATTATTAATGAATTTAATTGTTTTATTGTTACAGCCATTTTCAATCATATTCTTGAGTTTACTTTTTATAAGTTGAAAATAATCCCGTTGTGCCTTGGTCTGATCACCATAGATTCTAATACTAGGAATATCACAAAGATGTCTATTTCTGAGTACAAATTTTGCATCATCAGTTGTCTTAAGGATAACCTTGATAGGTCTAGCTCTATTTGGTACATATTTACCCAATCTAAACATTTTTAAGTCACTTTTGTCAATGCTGTTACAGTTTTTCAATACACTTTCCACCGCCTTATTATCTTCAGATACTCTTTCTTGTTGGGACTTCATTTGTGATTCATTCACATTGAAGATAATTATATTTGAAGCACGATTTTGCCTCTCAACCATTTCATTTATCCATTCTTCCCTATTTTCCACCGAAGAATTTTCGACATTTCTCGAAATTGTTGAGTTTTTCAGCTTACCCAATTCAGCTTCTAGGTTGTCTATTTTAACAAGTAGTTTTGGAATCAGTCGAACTCCATTTTGGCAATCCTCACAATAGAATTTGAGGATCCTTTTTCCTCTCAGGTCCATTACTTTCATCTCACTCGCATTAAGTCCTGAGCATTCCTTATGAGTCGATCGTTGACAGCTATCACATAATATGGTAATCTCTGCAGACTTGAGTTTGCAGATAACACATTCCATAATTTCTTAGGTATATGAATATCGTTTATTGCCTGGACTATGCCTGGACTATGTTTCATTTTTTAAATTTTATTGTTGGAAATGTTGAAATACATAGTTTTTTTATTTCTGTCGTTCTCGTATGGGAGACAGCGCATGTGAAAGCAGCCCCCTCAAAAACTATGTATTTCAACATTTCCAACAATAAAATTGAAAAAATTAAACACAAACAACGATTTACATAATGCGTGAACCACAACACTTCACTTCCCCATTTATGCTGCCTAGGTATGTACCAGATTGGTTATATCCATAATTTATGTATATTATTTACGAAAAAACAAATCAAAAATGGCCTCCATTATTTACAGAATAAATTGAAAAAGTCCCCAGTTGAGGACGAACGTCTTTCTATTAAACGTCTTTCTCTTTACTAAGAATCCAAAGCCCAATAAACCCCTAGTAACAATAACTATATATATATATATATATATATTTATATATATATATATATATATATTTATATATATATATATTTATATATATATATATATATATATACAGGGTGTCAACTAACTTGTTGCACTCCCGCAAATGACGAATGTATAATGCCATTTTATATAAAAATAACAATTGTTGAAAATTCGAAAAATATTTTTTTGTCAAATTTGACCAAATTTTGGGAACCGCGCTTTGCCTAATCTTACCTAAGCATTAAGAAAACACTGGCAATGGCCTGATGCAATAATCATTTAAATATGTGGAATTTTTAACTGATTGTAAAAATGAATGTAAAAAAAAGAGTCTGAGAATCCTTATTAACATTCGTTGCAGGCTACCGGCGATACGTATTCAAATTCATATAACGTCAACTTTACAATAAAGAAAACAAAGTGGTGGATGAAGTCAGAACTATTAGATGAAGTCAGCATAGTTTACAGCTCCACAATTATCAAAAAAATTCTTTCTAATAACAGTTTCCATTCTCCATGGATTGCAAACTTTCAAATGTCTTCTGTTGAATTTTCTTTCACTAGCGTCATTAACTTTGTGTATAACAGTCATTGAAAGCGAATAACTTTTGTATTAAAAAAAAAAGAATAAAATAGAATATCTTGCAGTGATTAGATATTTGTATTTAAAAAAGAAAACGAACCATGATGTTTATGGGGACTCTGCACCTTTGATATCAACAATAAAATATCATTGGAAGGTATTGAAAAATTGGAGAATCATTGGGCCAAGTATTTTTTTTGCCTAGGCGAATTACTTTGATTTCGTAATAATGCTTTGATGATTTCACTATCAAAAAATTCAAATATTTGCTGCATTGTGATGAAAAACAATTAATGACTAAGATCAACCCAAAAATATATACGAACAAGAGAAAAAAGTAAATAAAATAGAATTGGCAACAACGAACTTTGTACAGAAATCACCTCTTTGGTGCAGGCAACTTATTCAGAAACCCCTGATAGTTCTATTTTCACTTTTTCGAGGTAAAGATTCAAATAGTAAATAGGAAGTCATAATGTATTCATTTATAGCAGATATTAACAAAAACGATTTAAAGAGTCTTATCTTCCCTGCAATGCACTATTGTTTCCATGATAATTTCAACTATAAAACTACAATGTCTCTTGGACAGAAACAGAAAAAAAAAACAGAAAAAGAACTTAGGAACAATGAACCAAAATAACATACCATCGAATACATCAGGAATTTCTTGTGCCTTCTCGAGGGCCCTCAGAGTCTTGAGAAAGTCTTTGATTTTTCTTTTGGAATAAGTTACCGCCTCATAAAATATAGCCCTACTATCTGGGTGGTCGGCTGCCAGAAATTTGTTGCCATATGAGTGTATTCTGAAAAATAATCATTTAAAACTAATGAGTAAATTCAAAAATGTGTAAAATCTCATCTCTTTCTTATCCATATCTGGATAAGAAAGAGATAAGTTGATCATTTCTAAAGTTACCGAAATGTTATATACCAAACATAGAAGGTAAAAAATTAAGATACAAATGGCTCTTCAAAAAGTATGTTTTGGAGAAAATACAATTCTCAAAACCGTGAACATTTTAACCGAAAAATGATTCCCAATAATAGTTGACTTTTTTATCAATTTATTGGGATTTAATTCATCAATTCGACATAAATACTTGTTTGAATGAATATGTTTGTTAAAGCAATCAGCAAATTTTGTAGATCTGATTATTCGATTCAACAAAATAATTACATGGTTGAAACAACATTTCTGCCAAAACAAGTTATGAATAGATTTGGCCGAATAAGATATTTGATTCATGCAAATTAGTTTCAGTTGATTGAAACTTTAAATTTGATCCAAAACCAGGAAATAATTTTGAGCATTTTGAGATTATATTTTGTCGTGCATACACGACCCTTTTATTCGTTCGATTCAAATAAATTTTATTTGATTCAACAATTTGTTTTTTTCTGTGTAGTTGAGCTTAATCTTGTAAATGAATAATTAAATATTTACTTTGTAAGCTGGCGTTCCAAATCTGGCATCTTGTTCATAATAGCCTTGGCACTTTGGAGTAGAGTTGGATTGTTGAATAATACACTAATTGCTTTTTGTCTCTCTCTGATTTTTTCTACATGACATAGAGGTCTGCAGATCCATCTCTGCAACAGTCTGCAAAAAATAAATATTGGATTCAATTTGCAATTCAACTTATACAGTATCGGAAACAATTTATCTGGGGTATAGACAGAAATCTACACGAGCAACAAGGAACGCAATGATATGATAATACCACATAAACAAGAGAGACGCACTGCTGTGCGCCACTCCTGTTACCCCACCCGACACAGCGCACAGCGACTCGACTCATTCTTGCCGAGCTGTGGTTGCGAAAACAAAAGACCGTGACAATTATTACCTTTTGAAACATGCCGCCTATTTACACAACCGCAGAGAAAGTACAGATCGTTGAGTGGTACTTTGGGGGTAATTCTGTACAAGATACTAGGAATCTATTCATAGTGGCTTTTGCAGATAGACCTGTACCTACGGAAGCGACTGTCCTTTCAATTAAATTTCATAATTTTGGGTGTGTGACAGCACATTGCAAAAAATGTTGTCCCACAAATCCACCACCGCATCCTAGACAAATACCTGAGGAACGGGAAATAAGAGAAACACAAGTGTGTGCATTGGCAGAAACGACACCTTGTTCGAGTAGACAGATCGCCGACGAAGTGAATTTGAATGAAAGAACTGTAAGGAATATTTTGAAGAATTGTTTCAAAGTCAAGACCACACAAGAACTTTTGCCTGGAGACCATTTCAGACGTATGGAGTTTTGTGAAACGATGGTCGAAAAATGCAATAGGGCATTTTGTGTAAATGATGACTTTCTAAAAAAGGTGTTATTTACCGATGAATCGTCCTTCTCAATTCATCGAAAACACAACTTATTCGTAGTACGTTATTGGTCTCGTAAAAATAAACATTTGAGTATTGCTGTGAGGACACAGTACCCAAGCAAATTAAATGTGTGGACGGGACTTTTAGGCGATCACGTCATAGGCCCATTTTTTATTGAAGGGAATTTAAATGCAGCAAAATATTTGCAACTTTGGCAACATCAAATTATTCCTGCAGTTCGCGCTCTTCCGATTGACTTTAACGATGTGTGGTTTCAACAAGATGGTTGTCCTGCCCACAATGCAGGCACGGTGGTTACATTTTTCAATCAATTATTTCCCGATCGGTTTATTTGTACGTGAGGTACAATCAACTGGCCACCTCGATCACCAGATGTAGCACCTCTCGATTTTTATTTCTGGGGCATGCTAAAATTGGCATGAGTTCGAACGTGCCACCAATTTAGATGAACTGAGGGCAAAAATTATTCAGTTGTGTGCTCAGGTAACACCAGTTACCCTTGCGGCTACCAGAACAGAATTGTACAATAGATTCGGCTATTGTTTGGCCCAAAATGGTGGTTTGTTCAAACATTTAATAAAATAATTCCGTACACAAAATATTTAATTTGGTTTGTCTTTTCTTGTAAATATTTTTTTTCTTCCCATTCCAGAAATAATTGTTTTTTTGTTAGAAATAAGTTTTTTGTTTTTATTGTCTTACAGAAATATCGTTAGCTTTTGTTTATGTTTAAGAATTTTCTTTTGTTTTCGCGGCCACCACGGCACCAAAGATATTTTGATCTACCTGTCGTCCGACAGATTAAATTGAATCAAAGATTCAGTTTAATTTGTTCAAATTATTTGATGTGAAATTATCGTCAAAAATTCTTCTTCATTGCAGCGCACACATTCTCTCGACTGCTGCTGGTATGATACTGACGTCCTGAGCTAACCGCCCTGACTCTCCTATCTCTGTGTCGTGACGTTGATATCCCTTCCTTGAGCGAGTCGAGGAGAAATTGTCATGCTCTCTCAACATATAACAAGCTATTCTTTACGCTCTCATGAAACCACCATACGCAAGATAAATACATTCCGATACTGTATAATGATGAAAGGCCGGAAGTCATCCAATAGCATTACTTACACCAATATTATGAAGTGTCCACAAAATGAGACTATTAAAATTTAAAGCAATTGTTCTTGTTAGCAGGGTTGGTGTTGGCACTGATATGTATAGAATAAGCATAATTCACAAAAGAACACAAAATTCATACTATATTTAAGAATATAACATAATAATAATAGTGTACAATATAATACATATCCTATGTTTTCATTCCTTCAGTGAACACGTTTATTTAAGTGCTCCGTAAATTCGCTGATTTTAAGTAAACCTCATCAATAATTGGAAGTTTTATACCTACATAGAGGGGAAAGAATTGTTTATCGTTTAATCCCATAAGTGATTTTCCACTAACACCGCCAAATCTATTAGTTTTCCTCAAAAGAACTTTAAATGATGAAATTCCGAAATCGAAGCCAGTGTTGTTTTTTTATCATGTGTAAATACTGTGTGATTTGATTCTAACTTGAATTTTAAGTATTTTTTCTCAAGATCCAAAATTAAAGGAGCAAAAAGTCTAAATTAAAGTTAATCTAAATATTTATTCGTTTACTACCAGTGGCGTACTTGGATAATTTATTATGGCAGGATCATGTTATAATTGCAAGGTGACCTGTGTTTTGAAAGACAGTAAATCAGAAGTTTTTGGTTATCCTTGTGACCAATGTAAAAGAATCGTTTGCAAATCATGTGCAGGAATATCGTCTTCTGAAGTCCGGGCTGTGATAATTACAACAAGAATAATGTCATACCACCGTCCAATCTGCAGAGTTAATAATATTCCACAAATTACCCAAAGGCTTAACAATATTGAGCAAGAAATGCAGGACCAATCCTCAAACTTCAATGGGAAATACATAACTTTGGAACAAAGGATACTCAAAATTGAACAAGTTATAGATTCTAATAAACTGATTGAACAGAGATTATTAAAAATAGAACAACTGCTTGATTTGAATGAAGCCCTGAACCAAAGACTTTCAAAATTAGAACAGCAGATCGAGTCCAATGGACCAATTTCCCCAAATCAACCTAACAATAGTGGAACTGTCGGCTCTCTTGTACCAAGTTTATCAGATTGCGAGACTTTCTTACTTGAAGTTGAGGAGAGGAAAAGAAGATCAGCAAATTTGATGGTTTATAATTTTCCTTATAATGGCAACAACCCTGATGATGATAAGAGGAAAATTTGTAAACTGTTCAAGGACATGGTTGGTTGGTTGAAAGCTGACGAGCCAGAGACAGGGTTGGCACTTAGCTTCCCTTGACACTGCGACCAGCTGGGGTCTATTGTATCACTCTGTCGTCAGTGGTTCCTCATTCAAACAGGTTTGTGCCTTTAATTAGGTTTAGAAGCCTGTTGATAAGGTTCTTCGGATTCATGCCTGTTTCCGGGCTGATCTCTCCAAAGGTTCTGTGTCGCCTACTACTTAGGGCGTCAGTGTCCAGTCAACAGACCTATTATTATACGAGCCTTCGTTCTGTTCAAGTTCAGAAGGTCAGCCGTCAGGGTCCGGTTTGGATGCCCTACCATGACTTGGCTGTGTATTTTCCCGACAGTTTGATCCCAATATTGTTGGTGTCTTCTTTTTATCCACTCGTCGATCAGGGTCCTGCATCGGTTTTTGCTAATCCCATGTGCAGGTTCTGGCCCTGTGAATAGCGTTTCAGATGCTTGTCTAGCTAGCTGGTCCGCTTTGACGTTGCCTTCAATGCCTCTATGACCTGGCACCCACATCAAGGTGACCTTGTTGTGTTTTGCCAGCTCGATGAGGTTCTGGAGGCAGTCCCAGACCAGTTTGGACTTTATCTGTATAGAGTTGAGTGCTTTGATAGCACTTTGACAGTCAGATAGAATGTAGATGTGTTTTTTCCTATAACCACTTTCTAGATTCTTCTGAATGCATGCCATGATAGCATGTGTTTCAGCTTAGAATATCGTGGAGCATTTGCCAAGTGGTATTATGTAATCCCTTCTTGGCCTTACCCCATGTATTCTGCTCCCGTTCCTTCAACTGTCTTTGAACCATCTGTATACCAGACTATGTCCGCAGTTGATTGTGATTCTATACTCGGGGCCCATCCAGATCCATCAATTCGTGTTTCGAATGGTTTTTCGAATGAGTATAGGGGTTGCATGTAGTCTGAAATCATTTCGAGTTCTTCGATGTTGATTACATGAGTGGTTCTGGTATGTCCAGTTGTTCGGATTCTCCAGTTTTTTGTTTGTTTCAGTCTGTATGCACTCATCCTGGCCTCTCCAATGACATGTAAGTCAAGGGGTTCGAGGTTTAAGATTATTTTCATTGCAGCTGTTGGAGTGCTATTCATTGCACCCGTGATACAGAGACGGGCAAGCCTCTGGATTTTCCCAAGGTTGGTTTTGCCTGTCTTTTTTTTTTTGGCCACCATAAGAGTGGCCTAAGTTATTCTTGGTCTTATTACCGCTGTGTAAAGCCAGTACATGGCATTCGGTTTAAGCCCCAAAAGCTCTCCTGCACATCATGAAGGTTATCTTGCTTTTATTGGTTACATGTTGAAGATGCGGGTTCCAGGTTAGTTTCTTGTCAAGAATCAGCCCTAGATATTTCACCTGCTCTACTACTTGTAATGTTTCACCGAATAGTCTGGGAGGTATGAGATCTCCTCTTCAAGGACATAGTACCAGAGAACTGTGTCAAGAAAGTATTTCGTATTGGGAAGAAAAGAAAACTAGAGTTAGTGATAAAAATGTTCAACGTCCGTTAAAATTAGTTTTGAATGACTCTTATTCCGCTTTGGCAATACTGAAACATAAAGACAAGATCGCTAGTTCCGATTATCCCCGATTGAAGATCTCATCAGACTTGACTAGTCAACAGAGACAACACTTGAACCTACTAAGGGAACAACTCAACACAAGAATTTCCTCAGGTGAAAATAATTTGACCATTAAGTATATAAGTGGTGCTCCTCAAATTGTTTCTAAAGCAAAAAACTTGTAAGAACTGGTAGTCACCCATCAACAATTAGTGATCTTTTGATTTATTTTCAAAATGTAGGAGGCATGCGGAATAAGTTAATTGATTTTCAACAATTTGTAGCAGTCTGTTCTTATGATATTATTATTTTGGTAGAAACATTGCTCACAAAAGATTTCCTTAATTCAGAACTTAGTTTGACTGATTATGATATCTTTCGAAAGGACAGAGATTCAGTTAAGAATAATGATAAATTGAGAGGAGGAGTATTGATAGCAACTAGAAAATATTTGAATGCCAGTCAAATAACATTGGATGATATAGTTGAACATCTGTTCAAGTTCATTTCAAACATTCACCCTATATTTTTGGTGGGTGTTATATCCCTCCTGCCTCAGATATCCTATTATATAAAATCCATTATGAGTCAATTCATTATGTGCGGCGATTATAATGTTGGTGATGCTTTATGGATTAATAATACCTTGGGTGTTAATGTCAGTAATTCAAATAATCCAAAAGCTTCTCAACTTGCCAATACTTTTGGTTATTTACACATGTATCAGTGTAATTCTATCCTGAATAGTAGAAACAGGTTGCTAGATTTAGTTTTTTCGAATATTCCCAAACTGAGTGTTTCAAAGGCAGAAGATACATTGTTTCGTAGTAGTATCCATCACGAACCTATTGTTATTGGCTATAGTGGTCAAATGGAGAATAGCCTTTCCTATAGTGAATATTATTATGATTTTAAAAATGCTGATTACCTAGCAATCAACAATTTTTTCACTGATTTCAACTGGAATCAACTGAAAATGTTGGATGTGAATGAAGGCAACAACATATTTTATTGTGTGATCTACGAAGCAATGAACTCTTTTGTTCCTCTTAAATTGTTTAAAAAATCGCATTTTGCTATATGGTTCAGCCCAGAATTGAAACACCTTGTGAGGGAGAAGACTGAACTCCACAGAAAATTTAAGCAGTCGGATAACTATGATGATTATAGAGTTTTCTCTGGGGTTCGCCACAAATGTAAACAACTCTGCGATGCTTGTTACAAACATTACATAAGAAATACTGAAAACAACATATATCTGAATCCTAAATCATTCTGGAGGTTTATCAATGATAAACGTAATAATTACGATCTACCTAGCTCGATGCACTTTAATAACCAATATGAAAACTCTCTAGATGGTATTGTAGGTCTCTTTGCCAACCATTTCTCATCGGTCTTTACTTCACATGACAATGTGCTGATTCCTGACTATAATTTTGATGTATCAATCAATTTTGGTAAATGTAATATTAATGTCACTGATGTCATTGACAGAGTCAACTTCTTACCATCCAGGTTTTCTTATGGTCCAGACTGTGTCCCTTCTGTATTTTTAAAGAATTGTATTTATACATTGGCAACTCCTCTTACTCACATCTTCAATCTATCCCTGAATTCTGGAATTGTTCCTGATTTTTGGAAACAGAGCTTTCTTAAACCAATTTATAAAGCAGGGGCTAGAGATAATATTGAAAATTTATAGAGCGATTTGTACCCAATCCGAAATACCCAAACTATTGGATTATCTGGTAACAAAACAAATATTTTGGGAGTGCAAGAGTCTCATAATTCCACAACAACATGGTTTTGACACTAATAGATCAACTATCTCAAACCTTCTTGTATATGAAAACTATATTTTGAGTGCTATGGAAAACAGATTGAAAGTCGACTCTATTTATACTGACTTTTCTAAAGCGTTCGACAGAGTCAATCATCAATTACTCATCGCCAAACTGTCCTCTCTAGGCTTTCATGGATCAATATTGCAATGGATTCAGAATTTTCTATCATGTAGAAGCCATATTGTAAAAATTGGAAACTGTACTTCATCCGCTATTACTGGATCCTCACTGTGGACCTTTACTTTTTGATTTATTCATCAATGATGTCGGTACAGTTATAAAAAATAGTAAGTTCCTCATCTTTGCTGATGATATGAAAATATTTAAATCCATCGCTTCTACAAATGATATTACACCTTTAGAGGAAGATATATCCAAATTTTATGATTGGTGTGTTCTTAATTCTATGGACCTTAATATTTCCAAATGTCACTGTCAAACATTCTTCAGGATTAATAATCCAGTTTACCATGATTATAAGATCAATAACTCATCTATTGAAAGGACATCAGTTATAAAAGACTTAGGAATAATATTTGATACCGAACTGAACTTCAAAGCTCATAATGAGTATATGATATCAAAATCCTTCAAGATGTTGGGCTTCATCATTAGAACTTGTAAAGATTTCAGTTTGGAAACTCTAAAATTGTTATACTGTTCACTGGTGAGGTCGCTATTAGAGTATGGTTCAATAATCTGGTGCCCATATTATTCATAAAAAACAAATTGAAGATGTACAAAATACATTCCTTAGGGTCGGTACATACAAGTTGGGTCTGAAAGGGGCGATTATTCTTATAACTTTATTCGGGAACAATTGAATCTGTTGACTCTAGAAAATCGTAGAACCATGATTGACATGTGTTTCTTAAATAAAATTTTGCAGGGTGCAGTTGACTGTCAAGAGATTGTATCACTGATTGAGTTGAATGCTAATAGGCAGACTAGAGTTGGCAAAGAGACATTTAAAATACCTCTCCACTCTACGAATTATGGGTTTTTCTCCCTGATAACTCGACTGCTTAGAAATGGTAACAAATTTCAACAAGTTGACTTATTCTGCAATTCAACTGGAGTTATTAAATCAGAATTGAATCGTTTGCTCTCATAAAATTGAATTTCATTTTGTTAATATTAGTGTTGGTATTTTGTATTCTTTAGATTATATTATTTTATTCTAGGTTTTAAGATAATTTCAGGTTATATTACTGTTTTTGTGCAATAATATATTGTAATTGGGACTACCCGTTAATGAATAAATAAATAAAAATACAATATACGTCATCTTACTGTACTATTAGCAGGTAATGAGTATTTGCACCTTGACCATAGGTCTGTATGTGCAGTAATTAAGCATTTTAGTGTCTTACCATTAGCATTTATATTTTAAGTTGATGAGTATGTACAGTAAGTAACATCAACATGAAGATCATAGAGACTACCTTCACAATAGATGGCGAGTAGTTGTCAAAAATATGACAGACCGTTTCGATAATAGTTTGTACTGTCTTATAAGCCTGGTTTCTTGAGGTAATATGTTGTACATTTTTTGTGCTGAACAGCATATAAACCATTGGTTTGCATCTTTATGATAGAAAGGTACTGATAAATTTTCATTGCTTACTTGTCTTGTTTCGTAGTTATGGGATATGAGATTTCTCATGTTGATTCTTATATATAAAGAGACAGATACTATGGAAGGACAACATTCTGACACTGAATATCTCAGAAGTATATAAATTATTAGTAGGATATAACCTATCTTTTGGGGGGGGATTGGCGCGGTGGGTTAGTGTCCGACTCATGATCAAAAGGTCGTGAGTTCCAAACTCGGCCAAGGCAGAAATTTTTCATTTAATTTGTGAGAATTAAATGTTTTAATTTTTGTAGCCAGGCCGAGGATGGTCCTTGACGATTCGCTGTTGCGTTCAAATTAACAGTGCTGCTCCTAGGTGGCGTATGGAGTTAGTAACAAGGCTTACCCAGAACACTGTGTGAATGATACATTCTATGTTTGTAATTGTCCCGCCGTCATTGACGTGCATGCAATAATCAGGGGATTGCAGTATTGCTTAGAGCAAGACACGCTGCATCCCCATCCACAACATCCTTCTAGTCTACGCCGGTTAAAGGCCGGATGGGAACGGATTTCCCGCTAGATAGGAAATGACCAGATGCGCCGACTTGGAAGCAAAGGTCAATAAATGAATGAGTGATAACCTATCTTTTTGGAATATAATCCTTAGTATGTAGTTTTATATAACGTTTAAGTTTCTTATTAGATTATCATACATACCACCCCAAACCACAATACCTTACTTCAAGAACTTTATGTCATTTTTTTATTCATAAATTGTCGTAGTTGATATAATTTTGGGGTTAGTTTCCTGATTTTTGTACATAGTTTAGTTACGTGATCGTACCATTTAAGATTTGTATCCTCTGTGATGCCTAGATACTTTGTATTCGTACTCTCATGGATTATTAAGTTGCTGTCAGGGTACTGGAGGTTGGTCTGTTGACATTAGTTAAAGAGAAGGCAAAATATTTGATTTTATTAGTGTTTAGAGACAATTGATAATAATCAAACCAGTTTTTTACCTAATAAATACCAATTTCGGCCCTCTTTTTAAGAATATCCCGGTGGCGTCTTTAAAACGGAGAACAGTGTCATCGGCATATGATATAACAGTACCATTTGTAGTAGATAGTAATAGGGAATTTAAAAAAATTATAAATAGTAGAGGTCCAAGTACTGCGGAACACCGATTTTCTTAATTTGGGGATTACTGTATTCTTTTCTAATTTTGACTTGTGATCTATTTGAAAAATAATTTTCATCCATAATATCAGCATTCATATCTTCAATATTACTATTTGTAGCTTCTTTTACTATTTCATAGATTTTTTCAATATTATTTGTGTTATTATTTATTTGCTGTGTATAGTAGTTGTTTTTTACAGTGGTTATTATTTTATAAAGTTTGTTTCTGTAGGCTTTGTAATTATCAAAAAATGCAGGGTTGTCTTTGGTTTTCATAGCAAGTTTCTTTGAAGTATCTCTTTTTATACTTCACCCTTATGATTTTTTTAGACAAACAGGAATTATATATGTTACGGAATGTGTTGTGGGTCATCTGCCAATAGAACAGGGTCCCAGCTTACTTCACCAATCAGACACAGAAATTTACCTCATCAAAATGGTATAGTCGTTTCTATAATTTTAGTTCGAAATAAAATTATGTTCAGTAATTCGTGTGTAAACAGGATATTGATTGATTTGTTGAAAATATGAACAGGATGTTCATAAAATCAGATGTGGAATCATCTGCGACTGAAAGATAAACTTTAGTCAATATCTTCCATCGTCAAGATAACCTCTTGTGGGGTAGTCATGTTGAAAAGGGAAACATTCTCAATTGAATATTGATAGAAATATTTTTCTGTGAATTGAAAAATCCATGATTAAAATGAAGTTATTTTTTGTGAATGTCTAACAGAAAACAACTACTTCCCCGGCTAAAGCCACGCTGGACATTGAACTACATCTGATAGATATTCTGAAAAGACCCTAACTCAAAAGAAAAAATCTGAAATTGAAAATTTGCATTTTCATTCAGATAGTCATTTGATTTTCTATTCCAGTCTTAATTAAGAACTCATAAAGATGAATGAGGCAAAGAAAATGTTTTCCAAAAGAGAGTACTCACCAGAAATCATTCGTAACATGGACGCAAGAGAGGAATCGCATTCACTAGGTCTTCAATACATTTTTGTCGACGAAAATCAATGTAAAAACTAGCACAAGAGCCACAAGTTAACTTATATACCCCAGATTTATCCGATTTCTCAGTTTTATCTTTATTGTTCTTAATAAATTTACCTAAATTATTATGTTTTATATGCGTCATTGATGTTATTTTTATGCAAAAAGGTAGAAATTTTTTCGTAGGATGGCCTAAATATGTAATAACTTTGAAATTATGTTTTTCGTTTTGAGTAGAAAACATTTCTATTATAGCTTTTTTATAAAGTTTTCTTGAAACAATATGATCCATAAGTGTTGTTAATAGCAATTTGTTTAATTATATTTAATTCTTTATTTAAATTTTCTTCTGAAAGTGGAATATTAATTAATCTATGTATCATACTGTTATATGAGATTCATTTATGTAGATATGCATGCGTTGTTGTACTGTGTATTGTGATGTAGGTATATGAAGGTTTATGAAAAATTGAAAATTTATGTTTATTACTGATTTTTATTATAGTTAGGTCTAACTAGGCGTTACAACGTTTATATTTAGGGATCATCAGGTCTTCATGAACAGGGCATCTGTCCCAGCTTATATATACCTTTTTTTTGCCATGATTTTCTTGAAGTTGAATAATATCGATGGTATAAAACTTACCCTTAAATCCTATTACGGTGATGGTATATATATATATATATATATATATATATATATATATATATATAATATATATCACTAATCGTGCAAAAAATTTAATATTTGTCCATGAACAATAAAGTACACTACGATGCTGTCAAAATAAAGTCAAGATGGCTGCTGGAGTACATACACATTCAACAGCTTATTGATCTACTTGTATTGGTTTCAATTTGTTGTTCTCGAGTTTGGAGTGTTGAAAATTAGTTTAGAAGATCGTATTGGGAATTTGGAAGCCAAGAATAATGACTGTTTTTTTTAGGATGTCCTTTTATTGTATCAACCATCTGAGTTGTACCACCAGCTGCACATTATAATGTAAAAAAAATATTAACTTTTCCTTGCAGAAGTTATAACACACTATAAGCAAAATAAAAACAATACGGAGACAAACAATAAAGTAACTGGCTCATATCCATGTAATCTTGGCTTTGTGCTCTACGTAACCTTATTTCACATGCTGAACCACGTTCTTTCACTCAGCAGCCTACCAGAAAACAGTACGCTGTAAGCTCAAAGAGCAAAAAGCTGTTATATGAATTCAAATTACTCCACAAAAAATTATTTTGCCAGGATTGTACTTGAATTTTACAAAAAGATCGATTTATTTCTCCGATATTTTGCATCTTTTATACAGATGGCTTTTTTCAACACCGTGTATATATAAAGCAATAAATAAAATTACAAATGAACCAAAACTTTTCTATAACAGAAAAGAACGGTTGGGAATCAAGCCGCTTACCTTTTTCCGAAAGCTGTTTCACAATGATCCAACGTGTACTGCAGAGATCCTTTGCCTCCAAGAAGATCCAAATGAGCCATGGTAACAGAATCTAATATCAAATAGTCCTTGACAGGGTTTTTTATTTCATCTTGTTGCTTTTCAGAAATCAAATCCAGCGGATTGTACCACTCGAATTTGCCCAACGATAAGACTTGGACATCAATTTTTGAGTATTCCAAGTACCACATACATGCACCAAGAGACCTGATGGAAAGCTCGGCATGGGGCTTTGGAAAACCTTCAACAGCAGCAAAAAACACAAATTTCAGTTAATACATATTTTCCTTTATTTTAGTTTTGCCTTCAGAACTGAATCAAGATCTGGAAATAAACTGGTAAACTATAAAAATCCAGTTTGGGGACGATATCTATACACTTATCAATTTAACCCTTTCCGTACGGCAGCTACACAAAAAAAAATCCGTACAGACGGGTCTTTTGAGCGTGCCGAACAGACGGCTGTCGACTATGTGCGACACTATACTTCAGCCTCAGATAATCCACAGTGGCTATCGTGTTTTTTTTTGTCTTTTGCCAGGCGAGATCCCGAGGGACAGCAGCATTCTCCGACGGCAGTCTGTATGCCAAATCTAAAAATTTTATGCGTCGCATCCCAACCGGCCGTCAGCCGCCTGAGCGGTTAGCATGCAGTGAACGCAAACGTTGCGACAACAGTCTGTATGCCAAATCTAAAAATTTTATGCGTCGCATCCCAACCGGCAGTCGTCCAGGAGACAGTATACATGTCGTCAACCATATGCGACAGCCGTCTGTGCGGCACATATCCTCGGTGTCGCATATGCTGCGTCAGCCGTACGGAAAGGGTTAAGAATTAATTTTTGAATATTGTGTTATACATGAAATTACAACAATTCCTCGATATATGTAATGAACAAAACACACATGAAAGTTTACTCACAGTCATCAGCAACAGTTTTGAAAAACTCTGGCCAGTGAAAATTCCCCTCTCCGTCTTGGAAATAACACGCCCTAGACAATTTCTCTAGGGTATCGCAAGCAGTATAGAACTGAGTTTTGAAGGACAACTTTTCCTTTGGAATGTCTTTGAAATGACAGGTAAGAATCTCGTAGAATCTCTTATTACCTCCTCCGCGTTCAATGAGCATCTAAAATCATCAGTAATGGTGAGGATTTCAGTCAGTGAGTGGCTGAAGTTATGTAATGTAGATATATAGTTAATCTAAATTTCAAATAGAAATAGTATTACCATAGCAGGTGGATATTCAGCAAATAGTGCCAGAAGCCTGGAAAGGTGCTTATCATCATCAAACTGTGTTAAAAAGAAGGTCCCAATCGACGTTTCCACAAAACACATACCCAATTGCGGTATTCCACTGGGAGATAGCTGGAAAAGTTTGAAAATTATTTTTTTCAAACTACACAAAAACAATTATATTGAATATAATATAATGATCATTCTTCATACCTCACATTTATTCAACCGAAAATGCTAACTAACCTGAAAAAACGAATATCTTACCTTCATACAGATGGCATAGAGGTAAACCGATGTTGGATTTATAGGTTCTAACATTTGTGCTGTATAAACACATGTGGCCTTCGATGAGAGTTGACAAATTTCCCTTTTGACAACCTTATCGAATTTAGTACTCTTTACCATACTTTTACATCTAGCTGCCATCATTTCAGGAGTTTCGGTTTGCTCTACCCTTGCGACTTTGAAACCCTTGTCTATCAAAGATCCAGCCATTTTCGCATAGGCGCTCTCGGGAAAGCCAGAATGTGCAAAATCGCCCTACAAAATAAAGTTATGAAAAAAGGGTAATGTCCAAATGCTCAACGTAGAACTCATTTACGAAAAAATGCTCAACAATTATGGCACTGTTGAAAGCTGTGGGAGAAATAATCGAGGGTCTTGAACAAGGTGAACTTTGATTCTTTTGTTACCTTTCTGATGCATAGGAACCATTTTTTAGTTAGATTGTAGACTGTAGGGGAATCGATATGACTCTTCAGACTCTCGACCTATGAGGTCTTTTGTACATTACCCTTCATCTATTTAAAACCCGGGATTCCGAGACTCCTTGCTAAGTTCCTGATGTAGGAGAAACTTAAGCCTTTTGGGAGTCGCAAAGCAGGTGTTCTGCAGATTCAGAGAAGTTCTCACAATCTGATCTATCCATTTTCTTGAGGTGATACCTCAGAGGACAATGTCCGGTGGGCAGTCCCTGATAGGATATAGATTTTTGCCCCCCTGTCTAGTTGAGGCCCGTCGCTGTGCATATTTGGTGGATGTATATAACCACTTCAAAATCATCCCTAGCTGGCATAATATGATGGTTTGTACCTGGATTCTAGGGGAATATTTTCCAGAATCTTCAGGTGTCCAGTCAGATCTCCAGCTTTCAAGTTTGATGTCTGGTGCAGTCTGAAGGCACTCATTGCCGCTTCCTTCAAAACAACAAGTGCAGTGGTGGAAGGTTCAGGATTACCTCTAGATTCCCAGACAGCTAACCGCTTCACTTTCTGCAGCTTAATTTGTGCCGAGTAATGTTGGATTTTTGGCCACTATACTAATGATGCATAGGTGACCATGGGTTTGATGATTGTTTGGTATTACCATTATATGATTTTTGGCTTCAAACCCCATGTCTTGCCGAATACTCTGCAGCACGTCCAGGTTGCCGCTGTAGCCTTGGAAAAAATGAGATTGATGTGACTTCCATGTTAGTCTTTAGTCGATTATAACGCCCTAATATTTTACTTCTTTGGAAAAAGTTAACAGAGTTCCATTCAGGGTCGGGGCTTTCAGTTCGTACTTTTGCCTCCATGGGAATGGAACCAGCACTATTTTGCTAGGATTTAAATTTAATATCTCCTTTGCGCACCAGCTTTTCAGTTATATAAATTACCAAATTTGTTAAGAAATAAAAGTTTGGGACTCCATTTTTTAGAATATAATGTAAATTATTAATAATAGTTCATTTATTTCAAGACCAAGGATATGGTATAACACAAATGACATAATAATAATAAAAGTACTTTATTGGTTACCGAATAGGCCACCGACCGGAGTCCTTCAGCCTCTTATACATTGACATTTTTTGTATAATAAACATATTTATATATCTTAGTGAATCATTGTTTGATGTAGGTTAAAAAAAAGGATTGTTAATGAAAGATTAAGATTAATTTCCTGGCATTTCCACAATGTTGGTGATGCGCATTCAAGCAAGGTGTTTTCTGGGAACTTGTATCTCGCGGTCTCTGTGGGGTCTCTTTGAATGCATGATTTGTAAGTTGGTTTCATTACTGCCAAACTTCTGCGATAATTTTTTCAGCCTTTCTCTAATAGGTTGTACCTTAGTGAGTTGGTAGAGGAGTTCATTTGGAGGGTTGTGGAGAGGGTTTTGGGGGTTCCGTATTTTGCGCATATTCGAGGATAGGGCGGCATATGGCTTTATAAATGTGAGCTGCTGTTTTCCCTGTTGATTCCTCTATTCTTGTATGTTAGGTTCCGAAAGTGTTTGGCTCTTGTGATGCACTTTTTTTTCATTAGCTTCGTATGGTAATTTTCGGGTCTAAGTGAACTCCTAGTATTTGGCTACTGTGCTTGTTCTCATATTGATTATTCGCACTGACTGAAGGCGAGTTATTCGATATGTTGTGGTTGAATATTATTAGTTGGGATTCAACTGACTCTTGTAGCTTCCTCATAGTTTTCTCAAGCTTTTGTTGTGGCTAATTATGGCAGTGTCGTCAGCAAATTGTATTCCATAAGCTGATGTGAATCGTTCTTGGAGGTTTGGGTTGTTCTGAACAAATACGTCGTGGCAGTAGATGTTAAACAGAAATGAGGATAGTGGTGAGCCCTGTGGGAGTCCCTGTTGTGGTTGGAAGACGGCTGAATGGTGATGCTGTACTTTCACTTGTAGGGTACCTTCTTTGTATAGTCTTTTATTATATGGATCATATACTTGGGGAAGTCCAACATGTATAGTTTGTAGAGCATTCCCTTAAGCCATACGCTGTCAAAGGCTTTGTTGATATCAAGGAAAATTGCTGCTGAATGATATCCGGAAAGTTTGCACGTTTGTACGTTTGATACAAGCACTGATATGGGATGTATTGTTCAACATTTTTGGCGAAATCCATATTGGTAGGTTGGGATGGCACCTCCTATTCTTTGTTCCATGATTTATTTCATGTTGTTCAATCTTTTTCACCCATTAATTCATTTATGTTTTGTATTGTTATTATCATTAATTAGAGAGAAACATATTTAATTTTTATAGTATTAGTAGCATTGTAATTCATTATTGCCTTTCAAATCTACCGCGTATATCATGTTGAAAATCGCACAATCATAAGCTCCTCTGGTGAGGAACTGAGCGAAATCCAGTTGAACGAAAGACGCATGAATAGTGAGTGATTTCAAATTCGCTGTTTTAACGCTTTCTATTTTCAATCCAGCCAAAGGCAAGCTTGCTGCTATTTCGCTACATCGCTCAACCTATATACAGTCCACATCGAAGAAGAGTTGGAAGTCGCCTAGAAGAGGGATCAAGGTGAGTGCATTTTCAACTGAAGATTTTCTTCTCTTAATTGAACCATAAGTTACGCGACACATGTCTTCAAGGTTTTTACCCAATACTGGGAGGAGTGTAATTGATCTCTGGTTTTTGGGTTGACTCTGGTCCATGTGTGGTTTTGGAATTATTATTACTCCTTGTTTCCATTCTGGTGGGAAGTATTGTGTATTAATTAATACAGTATTCATATATTTTGATAATGAAAAGGTGTATATCATAGTCCAGTTTTCTTATTATTTCTTTTGTGACATTATCGATTCGCGGCGCACTATTTTTGCCTTGATGTACTATTTCGAATTATTCCTCCTCATTAATATTATATTCATCTAACTGTAGGTTGTTTCGAAAGTATTGGGTATGCCATTCTTCCACTGTTTGGTAAACATTTTCATCAAATTGAGGGTCTCTATCTTTTTTAAAGGCCCATGAGAAGTGGTCCGCCAAAATTGTTGCTTTTTCTTCATCCTTTGTGTATGTTACACCATTTTGTTCCAGATGATGGGTTGTAGGTTTTGGTTCATACCTGCTAATTGTCTTAATTTGGTGACAGTAGTTTTTCCCGTGCATTTGATTGATTCCGTCACATGTGTTAGATTTTGATGTTTTTTATTGTAGCTGTTCAAATGTGTGTTGAAATCTTGGTTGGGGTTTTGTTTGTATTCACGGTACATTTTCCTCTTTTTCTTAATAAGGGCAATGATGAATGGAGGAAGTTTGTGTAAATAGGGTTTATATCTGGTTGTGGGACAGTTTTCTAGGGTTGAGTTGCTCAGTTCTCGATTGAATTTTTATATTGTATCCTTATTAATTGGTGGGTTGAGATTCACGAATTTTCTTAAAGAGAGGTTGACTTTCTTCATATCGCATTTTTTTATGTTGGGTTTGTGGAATTCTTCAATGGCTGTTGATGTTTCCAGTTCTATTGGAATTTCTATAGCCAAGTGGTCGTAGATATATTTCTTATATTGTTATTTATATTACCTGTGTAGAGAATTAGATCTGGAGTAGAATCTGGGTTGTTAGGCATGATGAAGGTTGGAAGAGTGTCTGCTTTTTCAAAAATGGAGTTGTCCAGGAAGTCTTTTATTTGTTTGTTCTTCCTTCTATTAAGATTGAAATCTATAATAATTGCATATTTGTACATAGCAGCTTTTGTGAACAGGGTGTTTTCTGTTACTGAGGGGTGAAAGAAATATGTAAAGTTTGTCTTCTAGAAACGTTATGTTACTTCATTGAGAGGGTTGTTTATTTGTGGTGAATTTGAATTTTTCAAGTTTGGATGCGGGTTAGCCAACACCATACTGCCTCTCCTTACTTTTTGGTTCACAATATTTCCAGCCTTTGTATGACATTCCAGTTGCGGTAATCAATTCTGAGGTCAGCTTGGATTTTTTTTCAACAAAAAACCCACAGTTGATATCATTTTTCTCTATACAGTTGCATGTTAGATGTTTTTTTTGAAAGTAGCTATTGATGTTGGTATATCAAATGACATAAATTTTGAAAGATAGTTAAATATATGTGGTACATTCCAAAAGAAAAGGACAAGATTGATGAATGTATGTGATGTACATTATTGAATTAAAATTATATATATATATATATATATATATATATATATACAGTAAAAACCGGATATAACGACATTGAAGGGACCGTATACTTCGGACGTTATATCCGATAGTTGTTATAAGCAATATACACAAGAATGTATGTATATATTATGTCTGTTTGTAGTATGGGGATAGGTTATGCATATGAACTTGTTTTCAAATAACTTTATGTTCAGATGTCCTCGATCGTTTAATTTTCAAAGATTTGTTCTCGAAAAGAACCTTTATTTTATCTCTATCCTTCCAAATCGTTGATATCGTAGAGTGTGAGACTCCACATTCCTTTGCAATTTCACTATTTGACTCGCCATTTTCTAATATCCATATAAGATGTGATTTTTCTTCAATATTAAAGACTTTCCTATTTCTTTTTTGCGACATAGTAACGCGTAAACACACGATCTAAACCAAAAGTTTTAAAATCAACCTGTAATTCACGCGGTCAACTATCGCACTGAATAAGTAGTAAAACATGCAAGGTCAAATGGCAAAAGCGGAAAAGAGGTTCTATAGCAAAATATTCCTTCATATTATTAATATAAAGGTGAAAATTGTTAAGTAATGTTTTGTTTTGCTGGAATAGGTAAACGGTTGGTCGTTATAGCCGATGAATAGCCGATGAATATCGATAAAGTTCCGTCGTTTTAAGCGATATGTCGCTGTTTCCGATGTCGTTATAGGCGGTATGTGTACTTATTATTTATATAGATTCGGCCGGGACCTTGCCATTCGGTTGTTATAACCGATCTGTCGTTATAAACGATGTCGTTATATTCGGTTTTTACTGTATATATAAGTTTTGTTTGATTCTTGAATCCTTTTTGAGATATTATTTTTTTTTTTGGGGGAGGTTTTCTTGGGTTTTGGATTCTTTGAAAACAATGTTCTAGTAGTTCGTAGGAGAAGACGTTTCGTCCCTGGCCGGGACATTTTCAATTCTTTATTAATTTTTTTTATATAAAAACATACATGGTTTGCTGGAAACAAAATATTTTTCTGTAACATACATTGGGAAACAATACACAAACAGGTGACCTACCTTGGCAGAAAGTTTGCTATTTTTTTGAAAAAAAACTGCGAGTAATGATCGTGGTATTACCACTGAGGTGTTGTAATTATACAGTTAGGTTTTTGGTTTTTGTGCCTCATTATGTTTTGTGGCTATAGTTATCAAAGTCGGATATCTTATTCACTCTTGGAAAGTTTATTTTTCTTGGCTGTGCGTGCGTTCATTGAATGGCTGACAGAGATGTGTCGGAAATGACGTGTATCTTGTCATGGAGTTCGTGTTTGCTCGTTGATTCGTAGCTAGTATGATGGTTGGGATTTCGAATCAGTGTATTGGTGTTAGGGGAAATGGGGGCTAGTTCGTTCTTCATAACAACTGGAATATGATTTTGGTTACTGGTAGTAAATTTTATAGAATATTATGGTATCTGTTCTATCATTCATGGAATTAGGCTCTCTTTTGATATAAATCATTTCTTTTAGGCATCTTTTTTCCAAGTTTTTTTTCGTTCGTTAGGATTTTTGTGTTAGTGAAATTTGGGTTATGGTTGTCAGTTAAGGTGTGTTTATTTAGTGCTGTATTAGAATTTTTCATGTATTTGTGCCCTTTTAACCTGTTTTCAAGGAGTTGTGAAGTCATTCCAATATAAACTTTTGGGCAATCGTTACATGGGATGCTGTAAATCAAGTTAGATTTCTTCATGGTTGGTGTTTTGCTTTTCAACGGCGTGTATAAGGATTTCAATGTATTATTAGCTTTGTGACTGATTTGGATATTGTATTTTGTGAGGATACTTTGGATGTTTTCTGAAAGACCTGGTATATAGGGGACTGCAATATAGTTTGGGTTTGTTTCTGTTGGGCGTGGATGTTGTGTTTTGTTGTAGAATTTATGAGTTCTTTGTTTGATTATTTTGTTAATTAATTTAATTGGATAATTGTTGTTTGTAAGTGTAGACCTGACTTTTTCCAGTGCACTTTTTCGTAAGGAGGGGCTGATTAATATTATGGCTCGATCAGTTATATTTATAATTACTCCTTTTTTTTTGGCGAAATGGTGGCATGAATTAAAATTTAGATACCTTCCTGACCAGGTTGGTTTGGTGTACCATTCTGTTGAAATGTAATTTTTTTCCCTAATTAATGTTAGATCGAGGAAATTGATTGTTTTGTTTTCTTCTTCTTCTAATGTGAATTGGAGTTTTTCATGGAAAGAGTTGAATAAATTTAGAGTTTCTTGTGTTTTATTCTTAGGGATGGCCATATTGCAGTCATCTACATATCTTTTGAAGAAGGGTATGAGGAAATCTAATTTTTCAATGATTGTTTCTTCTAATGTTTCCATGACAAGTTGTGCTACTGAGGAGGATATCGGGGATCCCATTGCACATCCTTCGAGCTGTTCAAAAAATGTATCTTGATATTGGAAAAAATTTTGGTTCAGGGTTAATTCCACTGGTTTGATGAATTCATCATAGGGCAATGGTTTGTGGTTTTTTAGTTGGTTCCATTTATTTTTAAGAGATTCTTTGATTAGGTTAATAGGGATGTTTGTATGTAAAGATGTTACATCAAGGGAAATTAGTATATAATCGTTTGGTATAGTAACTTTGTCAATAAAATCTTTGAAAGAAAAACTGTCTTTCACATAGTGCTCATTTTGTCCTGTTATGTTGGTAATGCTTTCTGCGAGAAATTTAGATAGATTGTAGAAGGGTGATCTAAATTTCTGCGAACATTACAACATAATAAAACATGTCAGTTTTTCTTTCAAAATTTTGACATACACATACGATATACTAATTTCCCTGATCTTTTCTTTAACAACTCTAATAATTTCAGAATCGTAAAAAAGGAAACAAAACCATTTATGATTAATTCATCAAAACAGTGTCTTCCTCAACAAATTTTTCAATATCAAATCATTTTAAGCTTCAAAATGGTGACAATGATCTGGGACAACTAATGTCTGAAGAAAACAAATTAAAAAATTAGTTTCCCATCTATTCAAAATATTGAGTTATAACCAACCAAAACTCGTATCAACTCTTTCCTAACTCAATTCACAGAAGAAGAAAACAAAATCTCCTATCTCAATTGGGAAAAAAGACGAACCAAACAGTCGGGAAAATCTGAAGCATTCTGAATTCTAGCAAAAGGAGCGATTCTAAATGTGATGACGCAAAAAAAGCGGCCCGCTGAAAAAGTGCGCTGAAAAACACTACGAAGCAACGTTATCGGTAAATTACAAAACAAACAAAACTTAGTCAAAAGCTGCAACATCCCCACAAGCAAAACTAGCCCGGGCCCTTTGAAAACATCAATATCTCACAAAAATACAACTATCCAAGTCGTCAAACTAATACATTGGAAATCATACCGTTGAAAAGCAAAACTGAAATCGCATTACAGCATCCCACACGTTGCTTAAATGAGTGACTTCACTGCAACAGGAAAACACAAATATGAAGTTAATACCTAAATAAACATCCTGAGCCGCCACAAATCCCAACACAAAATCTGGCATGAAAAAACTTGAAAAGATGCGCAAAATGATTTATATCAAAATATCATGAATGATAGAACGAATACCATAATTCTAAATCTACCGGCAACAAAATCTATTCGTGTATGAAGCGGCAACACAACCCATGATTGCTGCCAGCTTACGATCAACGAAAACGACTTTTCCCTGACAGGCTACGGTCATTTCGCCCCTTGTCGGCGTCTTCAACAATAACTTCAGAGTGAAGATATCACTTTGATAACTAAGCCACAAAAGCTAATGAATTACAAAACCAAAACTTAATTACTACCTCGTAATACCGCGATCATTACGCAGTTTTCAAAAAATGCGACTTCTGAATGCCTGTTTGGTATTTTCCACAATGTTACTGAAAAATATTTTGTTTCCCAATATATTTTATATAAACAAAATTTAAAGAGGTGAAAATGTCCCGGCCAGCTCTTCTCTGACTCTAAAATTTTCAAAGAATCAAACAAAACGCTTCCCCAAAAAATATATATATATATATAAAAGTTGGAAATAAACATATCTATATATAAAAGTTATGGTGAATTCATTGTGGAGAGGGCTAATAATTTTTCGAACAGTGTTTCTTCTAGGTGTAGGTGCTTTTGATGAACATCAGGGTTTCTCCTCAGGGAATATTTGGTGATAACCTCGATGTATTCGGGTTTTTGTGAGAACTTTCTTGAGAGAACTAGATAGAGTTAAGGATTGAGAGGATAATGGAGAGGGTTGTTAGGGTGTCTTATCTTCGAAATTTTCCTCATGCAGGACCTTTCTGCGACTTTCAATGTGTTCAGAGTACGTTTTTCCCATTTAGGAATAGTGGGTGTGCATATTCAATAAGTGGTCGACAGATGAGTTTGTAGATATGACTTGCAGTTGTTATGCTTGCACCTGCTCCTTTTCAAGTCAAACTTGTAAAATGTGTGTATCTTGCAATAACTTTTTTCTTTTAGAAATTCAGTTTAGTATCGAAGATATCTCCAAGATAATTAACAGAATCTTTTGGGTGAAGAATATGTTGATAAATGTTCACTATCGGGGACGTTGGGTACATCTGATGATAGAAGATGATTACATATATATTTATATATATATATATATATATATATATATAAATATTGTGATTGGATAGGTTTTCTCAGTCATGATAATTTTGAATGTAGAAAGTTTGGATTCCACAAATTTCAATAATATTAAAGATAAATACCCATTTAAACAGTTGAAGAGTTTCAATGATAGTTCACACCTCTCACACAGGAAATGTAGTAATTTATTTATAGAATATGTTTTTTAAATTCTAGAAAAAAATGTAAGAATCAGTTCTTCGAAGCATATAAGCATCAATAAAGGAACTCAACTGTGAAAAACATGTTTCTGTTGAAAAAAGTTATTTTTGGTTGTTTCTAGCAGTTTGGTAATATAATAAACAGTATACCTTTTTGTAGGGGTTATATATTTAAAAAATGGAATTATTACAAAAAATCGAACATACCTTCATATAAGAAAATCCAAGTTCCTGTACACCCACTACAGCGTCCATGTGATAAAGTTCATAAAACTTCCCAACTTTGAAAAACAGAACAGAATCCATATGATAGCTTTTTAACTCCCACCATTGCCTCATAGCTGGAGTCAAATCCTTTAGATAACTTTCTGGAACATATACAGTTCGTGGATCATATTCAGGATCGTCAGGTTTACGTCTGTTGATATCCCTTATTTTATCAGCTCTCAAAAACTCCAGTTTGTTGTGTAACCAGTTTGAGTGAGTGTCAGTCACCTCTGGTATAATTTCTTTTGGCTTCTGTTGAGAATGTATCTCTTTTTTTTCTACATTATTTGAAGAGTTAGTTTTTTGGAAACTAAATTCTTTCAAAACAGTTTTGAAATGTGTATCATCAGATTCTGCATTCAAAGTTTGCTCTTTACTTTTTTTAGATACTTTTTTTGTTTTTTTTAATTCTATGTGGGATCTTTTTGGAGGATTCTCATCGTCACTATCAGATGAGTCATCAAAAACTTTTATCCTACTTCGTTTCTTAGGCATGACAACCTCTTCTTCATCTACAATTGGAAAAGAAGAGATTACTAGGAATTATAACTTGAAAAATGAATATTCAAACGTTAGGTATGAAACTACCCAAGTAGCTTTTTTCGTGGACGGAATGTAGATGCCACTATCCTGGAAAACTTTAAAGTATTTGACCACTACCACGTATATACACGGTTCTATCTCGTGGCGACTAAAAAAATGGGAAATACTTTCATCTGAGTATTCTTTAAGGAAAATATTATAATTTTGCAAATAACGCGCCTCGGGAATTATGATCTTAAATGCTTCAATCATTTTTTTTTATCAATCTTGGTTACTTGAAACCAATACTTACATAATAAATTACTACGTTTGAGGCAATACTGAAGACAAATAAATTTTTATTGATTGATATGTTGGCTGTTGGAGAATGTAACTCTGAAGTGGTTTGCACCCAAAATGAGTGTTTAAAGTGGCAGGAATTTAAAATATACCACTCTAAAATTCCTTCCATCATAAAGTGGCCAGTGGAACTAACTAATTAACTTTCCCACCACTTGAAAGTGGCGCCTACATCACAGGCGTCATCGCTCACCACTTCACAGTTATAGCCTAAAAATTGCCATAGGTCTCATGCACTTGAAAGTGGCGAACACATTTCGGCTATTTATAACCTGCCACTTCAAAGTTATAACCTCAAAATTGCGGGTACATGTACATTATTGGGTTTAGCGGATTTACGGTGAACATTTTATCAACTAGAAAATAAGTTTTAAAATTGTGTCCACAAAAAAGAAGTGTTTTAATAAATGCGAACTGTGGCAATTACTTATGGAGATAGCAAGAACGTGGCAACCATCACTACATATCACGATCAAGTGCCTGCCACATTAAAGGTTTGATGGAACGTCACCGAAACTATCTTACTCTACTAAAAGTGATTGTGACTTTTAAGCGATATTTTAGTGGTACAGGATGGTTACTGCAACGGTTATTTTCCACTTGTAAGTTTAAAAACCTTCAAGATGATTTTTCTTAGTGGTCATAATGTTTTGGACACCTTAATTGACACTAACAAATTATAGAACTTTGGAGTAGCTAGCAGAGATGAGAATTACATGACTACAACCATGCAAATATATAAGGAAGTGGTTATTACGTAAAAACCACGGAGTTGAAGTTGCATTATCAGTTCCCGTCACTATAATGCTACTTGGGTAAGCAAACAAAAATGAGTAAATTTTATTATTAAATTTATGGGAATCATTTTAATTGACAAATAGTTTGACTTAATGAAAATGTCAGAGGAGCGCTAAGCTATAATTTTATTTAAATACCTTTGCTTGACTCATCTCCAGATCTTACTTGAACTAGGAGATTGTTGCTTGGATTTGTAGTTTCTTGGTGTTTTTGGTGTTGCCTTTCCCTTTTCATTTCCACTACAACCGTTTTGCTTTTTGGGTGTTTGGTTGGATGGTTTCTCTTGATGTTCATTCACTTCTTTAGATTTCACTGTTGATGAATCAAAGTCGTTATAAAAAGTGAAGTTAATCCACAAAGAGATAATTTGTCCCTTTTAAAATCTCAACCTTTTTTCTACCTACACTGTATTTTTTGACACAAGAGTGTTCAATTAGTGGGGTAAAAATGAGGTACGAACAAATTGGAGCATTATTTCAGAAAATATCCAAATAACATGCAAATAGTGAAACAAAAGGCCTACCTGGAGTCGCCTGGCCTCCATTCTCACTTCCAGATTTATCAAGATCACTTTTAATAGGTTTAGGAGATTTGAAATAACTCAAGATCGTATTACTTTGTCGTTTAGACATTATGTTTGAATATTATTGCTACTATGCTACTTGCTACTGTCAATAATTAACAATAATCAAAAACACAAAGTTTACATTTCGATTTCCCGGCTTTCTACATCGAGTCCTAGGTCAATGTCATATTCATTTTCTTCTTCTTTTTTGAATCGATCTACTTTCATTCGCACACCAATATAACGTCAATTTCTACCGCCTGAGTTCATATACCAACCACTCGTAAAATTAATCCAAATAGGGAACACACATGTGTCCCTCTTCTAAAATATTTTGATTTGCACATGAAGATTAACACCTAGAAAGCTTAGGAACAAACTTAGATTTTTCATAATTCGAAATTGAAAACACCAATTTTTTCATCACATTCAAAAACGTACTCCAAGCCCCTTCTTCCTGATTTTATGGCCCTTGCTCCCTATTGGTGCATTCAGCCAGTCCAAGCCCCTTACCAAAGATTATTGTTCTACGAACAAGATCCCTCACAGAACAGTTGGCGCGAAAATGAGATGAAATCCTTGAAATTTACTACAATGTTTACATGTCTGTCAAAAATCAGATGACTGCCCGATTTTTCTTGAAGATCTGGTGATTTTTCCAAAGTGATTTCTTCGTAAACGGCCTTTTTGGGATCTTGGAAACTTCCACGAAGGAAGAAGAAAAGGTAGGAAAGTGGACTGATGTCTCTAGTCGATGAATTGACTTGAAAATTGAGGGCTTTGGAAAATTTCCCCGATGACATAGTTTCATTAAGCTTTCCGATACAAACTATTACCAAGCTATTCACTGCCCATCTCTGCCGGACTATTACCTCTCTAACAACTAACAACCTAAACAAAATCAGAGAGTTTATTGTAGATATCATAAAATATGTTGATGAAGTTGAGAAATCAATGAATCATGGTCTCCGACAGTCTAGGCTGCTTCCAGCTATCTTAGAATGACTTATCCGGAAAAGGTGAGCCCTACTAACAAAGGCGAGTAGAGAAAACAATCTAAATCAGTTCTTCTTTTATTCTTCAGTAATACCCGCATGAGATATTCGGAGGAGGGGGATCTAAACCAAGAAGTTTGTCGGAAGATCAAGGCCCACTGTCAAGATCGATAAGGCTAATGACTATTATTAGTATACTTATCACTTTTTAATAAACACATGAATTTCACAAGTAAGCGTGGACTTTTCAATCTATGAAGATATCTTGACTTTGGCTAGTGAATTCCGAACCATCACAGAGGATTCCATGGCTTTTTAGAAAAAGATATCCACTATATTTAGAATTTTCCATTTCCAAATAAAATATACTTATAGTCAGAAGATTCCCATCTCATGGGCAAATGAAAAGTAGTTCAGAGAAGATACAAATTAGTTCATACATATACGAGTCATTTTACTATGAAGATAAGTAATTGGAGTTCTTTCAAGAAGATAGTCGTGTGTTCTGCCAAAATAGTGAATATCTCTTAATTTGCCCAAAAGCTGAGACACTATCAGTTTTCACAATTTGGTTTCTTTCACTCAGATAGGACTCGAACCAATTGAAGCTTCGTCCTTTGAAGCTGTAGAGATGAAGCTTACATAACAGTCAAAAGCATTAGATATATCACAAAACACTGCATCGCTCACATCCTTCAGACTATAATATAGATTTTTCAGAAAGCGAATTTATTTATTGAAATTATTGATTCGAATGAGAATATTTTATATTGTGAAGTATGCCAACCGAAATTTCAAAAGTGAAGAAACTACTAATAGAAGGACCAAGAAATTGAAAAAGTTACAGATACTGAAGCACAAATAATTAAAATGTAAGTTTGATATATTAGAAACATATTTTTTCAATGATGTATTCCTACCAAAATGAGTCATTACATCATTCAATATTCAAAGTTTATAGCACAAATATAAATATGAAGTAAAATATGTTTCAATTTTTCAGAAACTCCAAATTTAGGATTATTGATGGTATTGTCAGGATATGTCTGGGGATATGAAATCCCATTGTGAGTACTTTTTTTTTAAATAGCATATGATTTTGTTCCACCCCATGTTTTCTGTTTCATGTATTGCTCACAAGAATGTATTCCTGCACAGTACTTACATTAAATCTCTCAAGGAAACAGAATAGTTTTGACATTGGTCCACGAGACAGAAGTATCAATGTATAAATTGATTTCCCCGATATTTCAAAGGATGCCACAGATAAGAGCGGAAATTGAGGTATGCTGATTTTTTAAGGTAACATAGATGTCACAAAAGCGAGGAGAGAAAACAGCCTAAATCAGCTTCTTCTTCTTCTTCTTCTTTAATCATTTTTTTGTGCTCGGTTATCAGCGTTGCCGTTTTGTGTATAATTATCCAAATTGTGAATAATTTGAACGTCTGCGGATAATTTTGTGGATAATTCGATTTTTTATCCATTTACGTATAATTAGAGACTATTCTAACAATTTGAAAAATATGGATTTGGGAACGATTAGAGATTTTCAATTAGGGGACAGTTTATCAACCGCCACTTGAAAAATTGAAGTGAAACCAACCAATCGTGTCATTATATTACAAGTAGATTTTTGAAGTTTGGCCATTGGCATTACTGTACATCACTGCGGGCTGGTAGTAGGTACTGGTTGTCAACAACGAACAAAATTTGTAGTTGACAGAATGACATTTGACATTTGTATTTGAAATGAGAGTTGAATCTTGAATCAGTTTATAGTATTGGAAATGGTATATTTCCAAACCTTGAAATAGTGCTAAATCTATTGATGATTTTACCATTTTCCAATGCTTCAGTGGAAAGAGTTTTCAGCATGTTACAACTGACGAAAACAAATCAAAGAAACAGACTGGAAACTAATACCCTCAAATCAACATTTTTCACCAAAGAAGGCGTTTCAGATAATTATGGTTGTTTGAAATTCGAGCCATGTACACAAATTAGACCTAGTCAAATTATTTGAATACATTATACCTTTCAGAGTTCGTATTTATTTTTTTCCTTTATAGAAGACCTATTTCTGTTTGTTATTTCAGTTCATTTATTAATATATTCTATGAAATTAATGGATGGTTTGTTTTCAACTTCTTTCTACCCACTTGAGTTATTGAACTTTTCAATATTCAGACAATTCAAGCAAACCTCACAAACACCTCATATAACCTCTCATTTTATTTATAAAGGTGAATTTTGTATTTGAACTTTACCGGGGACAGATGAGTCATCCAATAGAGCAGCTTGTTCGTTGCTACAGATTCGTCTGAAGCGGTTCACTCTACACTTAGATGCGTTCGTTTGTTTTTAGTAGTAATTTGATGACTTCAACTTTTTAATCTCCCATAACGCATTACATATTTTTACCAGTTTTTTCTCTTCAAAATCTGATGATTGACTCTATAGCTATATATTTATTATTATCCAAAATCGTACGACCGGTTTATAAACCTTGACATATGCTTAATTATGCTTAGTAATTTAGTTTTTTCCGATTCCCAATATTTTGAACCAATTTCACCTTGATGTTTACATTTGTAATGTATAATATCCGTATATTTAAGTTGATTTCTTGGTAAATTACAGTATAATTGACTTCAGGGTCTTGATAATACGATTCTCTTTCTTCTTAACATTCTGTCGGTTATATAACCATCTACCATCTACACAGATCCGAGGGCCTCGTGCGGTAATACCCATAGACAAATTAAAAATAAAGAGACTGTTTGAAACATTGACGATCTTGACCACCAAGTTTTTGGTACGGCCAGTCGCGCATGGAGGCGCTGCCCGCAATCAACAGACGACTGACATCATAATTTTCCAATTTCGACATTTGTCAGAAGATGACAAACCACGTAATAATTTCAGAATAATTCTACTGTTGTCATCGAAAAATTAATTATAGAAATTATACTATGGACTTGAATTATGAACCCAACGTCGAAAATGGAATGTTTTGTTATTCGAGTTGACGCTGAAATTCCTCGAAATATTCTTTCACAAGGTAAAATATAAGCTGCTTTTCACAAACTGATACTTATTTCCATCCATCAGTTGCAGAATTTTTTTCACAAACTGATATATTTCCGTCCATCAGTTTCCAGGAATAAGGAATGTGAACAGGCTCCAAAAATTCTAAAATCAGAGATAATAAAAGCACTTAAATTGAGTAAAAACGGAAAAGCAACGGGCCGGACGAAATCCACATTGAAATGATAAAATTGTTAGAAGAAGAGAATTTGCTACCATTGTTTCAGCTACTACAGAAAGTTCATGCAACAGGTAATATCCCAAGAGACTGGCTTACCTCCGTATTTATTCCCTTCCCTAAAAAATCAAAAGCCAAGAAATGTGATGAGTTCAGACTGATAAGCTTGATGAGCCAAGTACTTAAGATCCTGCTTAAAATTATACAAGCTAGAATCTACCACAAATGTGACGCCGATCAAAGCGATACCCAGTTTGGATTTCGTGAAGGTCTAGGAACAAGGGAAGCACTAGCCAGCTTATTAATACTCTTCCAGAAATGCCGAGACATGAGGAAAGAGGTATATGTCTGTTTCATGGACTACGAGAAAGCCTTCGACCGAGTTAATCACACCGTCCTTCTGACATTACTACAGGAAAAAGGGTTAGACAAACAAGACATCGAGTTTATTGAAAATCTTTATTGGAACCAAGAAGCAACGGTTAGATGTGGACAAACGACATCGGAACCGGTGTGTATAGAAAAGGGAGTACGACAAGGTTGTGTTCTGTCACCAATACTGTTTAATATATACTCTGAGCACATATTTAACCAAGCAATAGGCGATGACGAGGATGGAATAAAAATTAATGGCAGGACATTAAACAACATAAAGCTATGCAGGACGACACGGTTATCATTGCAGACAATCCAGAAGCCCTTCAACGCCTAATCAACAAAGTTGTAGAAGTGGGAGATCAATTAGGCATGAAAATTAATGTAACAAAAACAAAAGTAATGGCCATAACAAGATTTCCAAACCCACAACTGAACATAAACATCTACGATACCGCAATAGAGAAAGTAGAGAAATTCAAATATCTTGGCAGCAACATAACGACAAATGTAGACCCTGACGTCAAGTAAGATCACGTATAGAACAAGCTAGAGCCATATTCCTAAAGATGAAAAGCCTATTATGTAACGCAACCCTGAACTTAAACTTAAGATACCGTTTTGTAAAGGCATACGTGCACTCAGTTCTCTTGTATGGAGCAGAAGCATGGACATTAAAAGTGGACACCATGAACAGAATCGAGGCGTTTGAAATGTGGATCTTCCGCAGAATACTAAAAATATCATGGACTCAACATATACCTAACGATGAAGTGCTTAGACGTATGGGAAGGGAGAGAGAGTTAATTACAACAATAAAGCGAAGAAAGACCACTTATCTGGGCCACATATACCGTAATAACAAGTATAATATACTTAAATTAATAATAGAAGGAAAAATCGAAGGAAAAGCGTGGTCCTGGACGCAGACAACATTCATGGTTAAAAACATACGCGACTGGACCGGTATGAACAATCATCTTTAATTGCACCACTCAGCGCAATAAGTATGCCGAAATTGTCGCCAACCTTCATTAAATGTAGATGGCACCTGCAGAAGAAGAAGTTTCCATTTCCTATCACCATTTGAGGAAGTACGAAGATTATCATCAAACTGGAGTACTTGTTAGGTATACCTACTCGTTCTCCTTTGTGCTAATAAATGAACAAAATTATTGAAGGTTTGTTGTAAATTAATTTGTTTTTATTTTGGTTGATTTGATGATGAGACTGAAGAATATTTTTAATTTAGTTTTGTCTGTAGTTTTATTATTGTTTTTTTTGTCTGTAGTTGTACCTTGTCCTAGATACAATAAAATGTGTTTTTATAGTTATTATTCTTGTCTTATAAGATCTTTAATTTTGTTCTTGATATCATTAAATAAAGATTTACTTTGAAACTTTATTTTAACCACGAACGAACTAACAGATTCTACGAATCGATTACTGTATATATTTTATTAGTTATCGATTTGCCATTCCTGTATTTCATATGATACAACCATTCATATGGAATACAAGAATGGCAAATCGATCACTTACAAAATATATATCATATCAATCATATGAAAGTAACACATTTGAAAAACCCGCCTTATTTCAATCGGTATTACCAACTGTATTTAGTTCGGCCAGTTGCGAGATATGTCGCCACTGTCTAAACGTGGTGCCAACTTTTACTGCAGGTTTGACAACTCTCTTTATTTTTAGTTTCTCTATGGTAATACCTCACTTGCCCCCCTTCGTATGGCACCCAGGAAGTCACACTCGAAGTGATACCACGAGTGCCCGAGCGCCCCTTCTTCCGACAAGTCCGTTGTCATCCAGCCTGGTTACTGGCGTAGAGAAGAAAGGGACTGATTTCTACACAAAATGTTTGTTAAACTTCACATATTAACATGTATTTTTCACTGCACGTTATAAACGGCGGACATTTACAAATTACATTTACTTGACCTCCAACCCAGGAGCGCCACATGCTCACCAAACCATGGTCAGAGGTCGACAGTATTAAATCAGCTTTTCTTTTAATTTTCAGTAACACCCGCATGAGATAATCGGAGGAGGGGTATCTAAACCAAGCAGTTGGTCGGAGGAACAAGGCCCACTCTCAAGATCGATAAGGCTAATGACTATTATTAATATAATTATCACTTTTTAATAAACACATGAATTTCACAAGTAAGCGTGGACTTTTCATTTTATGAAGAGATATCTTGATTTTAGCTAGTAAATTCCGAACCATCACAGAGTGTTCCATGGCTCTTTAGAAAAAATTATTCACTATATTTAGAATTTTCCATCTCCAAATCAAATATACTTATAGTCAGAAGATTGTCATCTCATTGGCAATTTTTTTTAACAAAATTAAATATAAAAGTAATGATAAAAATATTTGACTTGCTAGTTACAAGATAAATTACAATCACAAATTGAAAAAAATTATTACAATGGGCAAAGGTAGTCCAGAGAAGATACAAATTAATTTATACATATACGAGTCATTTTACTACGAAGATAATTTGAATTCTTGCGATAAGATAGTCGTGTTGTCTGCCAAAATAGTGAACATGTCTTAATTTGCCCAAAAGCTGAGAGACTATCACTGTTCACAATTTGGGTTCTTTCACTCCGATGGGACTCGAACCAATTGAAGCTTCGTCCTCTGAAGCTGTAGAGATGAAGCTTACGTAACAGTCAAAAGCTTTAGATATATCACAAAACACTGTGTCGCTCACTTCCTTCAGACTAGAATATAGATTTTTCAGAAAGCGAATGTATTTATTGAAATTATCCATTGAATTTTAGATCTTCAGCAACTCTGCTAGACATACTAGAATTAGACCGTTTCAAAAGTTAGGTTCCATTTTGTCCCTGGAAAACTTAGGGCATAGTTTTGCCGCTGTCATAGTGACAAAAACACAGTCCTTTATGGGATTTTTTGTGTATGCATTAACTTGTCTAGTATATAAATCACTACACTCAACAATAACCTGTTTTCATCACATTTTCGTCAATCCTAGCGAAGTATCCATGGAATATATAGCTTGTCATGAAGAACTTAGCAAGAAGCATAAAAAATGTAATAATGTATTTATCTGAAACCGATCTTTGAATAGTTACAATCTAATGTAGATCTTTTTGGTTCGATCGTCAATTGCAGATTCAGTGATCCAGCCCTTTTTGAGAATTTCATAATTCAATATAAATAAATTGACCTAACCTAACCAACAAAAATGGAGTCCATATTATATATCCATCGTCAATAAGTGAAACTCTTCGACGCATTCTCAAGACTAAAACAATCATTTATAAATCATGAAATGTTGAAATTTCATGCCTATATAAATGAGAACATATTCTCTTAATATTTCATCCCATTCGATAACCTTGATATTTCCTACATTTTTTCAATAAGAAAACACCCGAAGGTCCGAACCATAGAGAAACTAAAAATAAAGAGAGTTGTCAAAACTGCAGTAAAAGTTGGCACCACGTTTAGACAGTGGCGACATATCTCGCAACTGGCCGAACTAAGTACAGTTGGTAAAACCGATTGAGATAAGGCGGGTTTTTCAAATGCGTTACTTTTTTATGATTGATATGGTGGGTATATATTTTATAAGTGATCGATTTGCCATTCTTGTATTCCATACCACATGAATGGTTGTATCGTATGGAATACAGGAATGGCAAATCGATCACTAATAAAATATATACAGTAATCGATTCGTAGAATCTGTTAGTTCGTTCGTTGTTAAAATAAAGTTTCAAAGTAAATCTTTATTTCATGATATCAAGAACAAAATCTTATAAAACAAGAATAATAAGTTGAACACTATAAAAACACATTTTATTGTATCTAGGACAAGGTACAACTACAGACAAAACAATTTTAACATCAAATCAACCAAAATAAAAACAAATTACATTCACAACAAACCTTCAATAATTTTGTTAATTTATTAGCACAAAGGAGACCACATGTACTTCCTCAAATGGTGATAGGAAATGGAAACTGATGGATGGAAATAAGTACCAGTTTGTGAAAAAATTTCTGCAACTGATGGATGGAAATAAGTATCAGTTTGTGAAAAGCAGCTTATATTTTACCTTGTGAAAGAATATTTCGAGGAATTTCAGCGTCAACTCGAATAACAAAACATTCCATTTTCGACGTTGGGTTCATAATTCAAGTCCATGGTATAATTTCTATAATTAATTTTTCGATGACAACAGTAGAATTATTCTGAAATTATTACGTGTTTATCATTTTCTGACAAATGTCGAAATTGGAAAATTATCATGTCATCAGTCGTCTGTGGATTGCGGGCAGCGCCTCCATGCGCGACTGGCCGTACCAAAAACTTGGTGGTCAAGATCGCCAATGTTTCAAACAGTCTCTTTATTTTTAATTTGTCTATGGTCCGAACCGTTTCCTCGTGTACGATCCCCGACACTTGATGTCACATGACAGGTTTTCCTGACTCCTAATTGGCTAAACCCAATCTATACCAAACTCTGATTTTATGAATGAAATCAAAAGTGACAGCATTTGGAGGATTTTGATACGATTTTACTATTTCATTCATGAATAGGGTTAGTGATTTCTCTTGTTACTACTCTACTCTTTGCCCTCACTTCACATAGTTACTGTCAACTATAATTTCATTTATCTTCTTTTATATGTTGTATCATTGTCTAAAGATATAGACAATGGTTATACTATTATTTGTTTCATCATAATATTTTCAATTTTAACTAAAACATCACATTGAAAGTGAGAGGTTCAATTCATGTTTGGGTTGTAAGAAATTATCTATCAAGAGTAGAATGCCACCACATAAATATTTTTCGTTCAAAATAACCTTCGATTATGATTTGTAAAGAAAAATGCACGAAAAGGCCTTTTTATGACTCGTTACGCGCAAGCGCTTCCGCCATGTTAAAAAAGAGGAGAATATGAAAATTTCGGACACTTTGTAAATACCCGAGTTATTACCCTTATTATCAGTGCAATTAAATGAAAAATGAATTGATGTTGCATCATTAGTACATACAATAGTTGAAGAACATAATTGTATGCAACTAAGAATATGTTTGAAATTCAGAACTTGTAAAAAGGTTAGGATAACAATGACACACACGTATAAAGTGTCCTAAAAGTTGAGGCATGCGTAATTTTTTTTTTCTAGAATGAAAAGGCCTATGTACAAGTTTACTGATTCAAATAACAGTGTCACTTTCTACTTCTCAAAACAAATTAACAAGTATTAAAATATTGTCAATTATTATCGGCTCCAAGCAGATCTATCAACACGTAAACGTGTAATTGTCTTGTTTCTGTAGTAATTGGCGCCTCAGTTTTTTGGACCTGCAATATGAAACAAAAATAATAGCTTCACGCTGCCATTTGAAAATATTTCGGCCATGCAACGATGCACCAGAAACCGAAATCAAAAAGTCAATGGGTGCCGAAAGCGCACAGGCAGGGCGTGCGAAAAATAATAAATCATGAACCTACATCAATATGGAAATAAAATAGATCATTATAGAAAATTGTATTTTGATTTCGGTTCTCATGCCGCAAAATATAATTTATACTTGATGTCAGTTCTATCGTATGCCACAAATCGTATTCGAAATTCGATAATATACCCCATCAGAGTATCGTCACTCGACTCTTTTTTAATAGTTTGTTTTTAACGCTTCACACGCAACAGCTTTAGTGGGGCAACCAATCGCCGACGTGTGATAGACGTATCCTATTTCTTTGTGCGCTGTGCGCGTGCACTTCACCACACCGGAAACTTTTAAATTTTTTGCTATTTGAAAACCTATAAAACAAGGGAATTCGTTTTTTGGATATATTTTATGGTGCATTCGAGTAAACTCCTTTATCACGCCAGGTACGTATCCACATATTAATTATTTGTCATTTTCTTCCAAATATAATTTATAATCACGTTCGATATTCATAACTATGTTTGTAGAAAAGTAACTTGTTTCTTTGGGAAAAATGGGGTTTTGTCTATAATTTTTTGGGAAACACGTGCTATTTTTTGCATCTTCGGTTTATCAATTTCAATCATTTAATTCATTTTTCTTAGCTTTCATCGTTTATGAAACATTTCCTCAAACAAATCGAAAAGTATTATAAAATTGCAAACTTACTTGATTTCGAAATCGTCCTTCGAGTTTTTTATTCTCGTTTCTGAAAAAACTATATTGAAAAAATAAGTTGTTTAATGTAAAAAGTAGTAGTTCTTTTACAAGATATTCTTAACTTTTTCGATTGAATTTCGAAATAGAAATGTTTGCGAGAAAATGAAAATAATTTTAATTGGAATTAGGATGAACTAAATACTACGAATATCATTGCTACTGTTAATTTACACGTTGGTGTAGGAAAAAATTAAAATTACCTTTCAGTTTCAAGGCATAGTCCTAATTTCCTAGTTAAATAATTTTTCTTAGGAGTGCTGTGGCATAATTTTTCTTAGGAGTCATATGGCTTTTTAGTGTCAGTTTCAAGTTCAAAAATGAGTTGACACATACATTAGAGTAATATGTTACAATAATTGATGAAAAAACGATTTTGCTAGTAATTCTGTTGAGATTTTGATCATTGCTCTCCCTGCATATATGTATTTTTTAAATATTTCATGGTGTTTGATTATTATTTTATATATATATATATATATATATATATATAATTGATTTCTATTTATACATTTAGCTCAAGAAAAAACATATAATTGGGAACCTGTTCGTTTCAATAAATAAAAAAAATGATTGCTCAAATTTTCAGAGACTCCAACAGCTCCCTAAGGAATTATATATTTTTCAGAATATTTGAATTTATAGTCAGATTATTGCAATTTGAGCTGTCAATTCATTACTTATATACTGATAGGAAAGTGTTAGTTTCTAACTGATAACATTGAAGTAAAGTTTTCAGTCTGTTTATATATTATTTGCATTTGAAATTACTAGAACTATTTTTACAAATCAAATTCAATGATACATTTTTTCGCAGAAAAAAAAGAGTGTATAATGTCGAGTTGTGGTTCCTACTGCAAACCCCTCACAAAAGCAGCACCAAAGACAAAGAGAAAAACTACTACTACTAAGAAGCAATCAAGGAAAACAGGTGATAAGGCCAAGCCTAAAGCATGTACGGGTGGGTGCAAAACTTGCTGTAACAAAAAAAGCAGCTGAACCAAAAGGTATACATGCTTTTTTGAAATCTAATTCTCATCTTTATCTCATACCGCGAATAAAATATAATGAAAATAGAAAATTTTCTATTGGGAGATTGAGTTATAGCCTGAAATTTAGCATTATAAAGTCTTGTATGTTATTATATAAGATTTTCTTCTTTTTCCCCACATATTCTTCTTTAATAACACTGTAAAGCTCTTGAACCAAATAAGATTTTTTTGAGAAATGTTCCTCTTGTCTCTCACAAATAACTTCTGAATTTCAAAGTTAGGGTTCAAGGGGTGGACACATTAGTCAAATGATATATACTCCCATCATGTCTGACGATTCTGTTTTTTTCAGCGGAGAGCAGTCCAAAGGAGATCAGGCTGCTACGGTAGAAGATGTGACAAATATTCATCAACTGACTCAGATTCGTCGCGTTCATCTGATTGCAGTTGCTCAGACTGCTATTCCTACTCTGACTCCGAGAGCAGTTGCAGTGATGAGGGATGCTACCAGGGTCGGAACAAGGGCGGCTGTTGTAAATGATGAACTAGCTTTGGGTGGCAATTTATCAAACATGCATACCTCGTTTTGGCTGCTGGTCAGTACCTTTCTACAATCCTTTGGACTCATTTTATTTGTGAACAATTTTTTAATGTTTTACTTGTAGTGTTAGTTTCATGTGTGATATGACTTTTATTGATATTGTGTTTTATACTTGAATTTTACTTATGATTGTTTTTTTTTTGTAATTTACGATTTTATTATTAGAAAATATTTAATAATCTTCAATATAAAATATTTTAAATGACAATCAAATTTGTTTCAATGTATTTTGCATTATCCTAGGTCTCCCAAATTTCATTTCATAATCAGTTTTTAATCAGAAATGTACACTGGATTTATAGATTGAAACTCTACTGCTGCTATTATAAAACGTCGCCGCAGCAACTTACGAAATTTCAGATCATTTAATACTTGATCAAATTCTGTGGAGTCGACAATGTTTATGATTTTTATTATTATTTCAATGCAAATTATCAATGAAAACTTAGCTCATAGCAAAACAAAATCTACTTTTTGCAAAGACAATACCACACTATAAATTGAACATTTCTGTATACCTACAAATTATTTTCCAATTTTATAGACAAGTATTTTTTTCAAACGGTTTGAAGCCAAACATTTTCTTGTCGAACCAGTGATGTCATCATTAAGTGCGGTTCATTTATTCGTTCTGCCTCAAATGCATCTAAAAGAATGATTCAAAATGGAAAAGAATGTGCCTGTTTCGAGAAGGTAATGAGTATCTTCAGATTCACAATTCAAAAGATATTGAAAGAGTTCTTCGATGGAAACTGGCCTGTACGCTGAAGATATCTTGAAGAAGGAAGTAATAAGATTATATTCAAATAATTGGATTTGTGGTATTCATTTCATTTTGAAAATAATTTTGTCAATCATAATTTGAATCGGACACAGTCCCTACATTGAATTTCTTTTGGAAACGCTAAGTTTAGAGATTTATTGAAAATAACACAAAAACAAAGGCCAGAATAGTTTTATATCCTATAATTTTCAGTCGATATTAAATAGAATGAGGGAAATAAAGACTGAAGACAAATTAGAACAATAATTCAAGGAAATTACATTTTGAAGCATGAAGATATTTCTGAAGATTTTTCAACAAAGCGTGTTTACAAGCATATTTTGAAGTTTTTGTGAAATACTGCCATGATTGTCAGTTGTCAGTGACCCTATAAGTGCAGAGGAAATACACCAAAGCGTGATGAACTATACTGGGCAAAAAGCTAACAGACGAATGGTCACAAAATATAATATTTCGTTAGTGTCTATATTTTGAGGATGACTGAAAACATTAAGAAAAAACTGGACTTAATGACTTTCATTGCGAGGAAAAAAATCAATCCTTTCAATTGAAAAGTTTCTTTGAAAGCTGGTACCAGTAAGATCCAAAAATTCCAATATTCATTTCGTAGAGAAAGAAAAAATCTTGTTAGTGAATCAAGGGAATCACTTATTAACAAAATTGTTCCAAACCAATTTTCGTTTCATGTTTTCTTAATTTGCACAAGCTGGGAATACCTTAATATTGTAATGAGATCCCGTTTATTGAAATTTCAAAGTTTTGAGCCAATATTCCATTTCGTAGAAGAAAAAAAATATCGGCATTTTGTTCTAGTAGTAATCATGTGGAAAATTAATGCCTAAGATAATTCCACAACCAAAATTAATTAATATATCGTTGCAAATTTACCGACTTGTCCTAAAACAGATATTTGGCTAACCTTCCACAGTCTGAAAATGAAAATATAATCAGGAAAATCTATACTAGTGTAGAAAGGGCAAACTAATTAGTTCACCCCGATAAGTTATTGCGTTCACCAAATTATATTTCCTATAGAAAAATGATTCAATTAGTCAATAAATTGCCGTTTTCTGAATTTGCCTATCAAATTTTTTTTTAAAGTTCGAAAGATACTATTCCATATAGTTTTTGATTGATTATATTTTCATTTTCAGACTGGAAGGTTACCCAAAAAACATGTCAAGAGACATTGGAATATTTTGTAACTTTTTCCACTAAATTTGTATAAAAAATATTGTATTTGGGCATGATAATTATGAGTTATTGAAAACTCGAGTTAAATAATACATTTGTTGGAAAAATGGGTTTGAATATTGATTTTCCTTTTTATACATTTATTATAATTGGTATTCCAAGAAACCTCCAGGAAAATAGTTATTATTTTCATTGAAATAAAACAATATGAAGAATATAGAGTACACATTAAGAAAATAAGCAGAGGTATATATATTTACATTTGAACGACTAGGGCCAATTGTGGTTGTTTCATGAATATTGATAGACCAAAATATTTCTTACAACCCAAACATAAATTCAACCTCATTTTCAATGTGATGTTTCAGTAGCAACTGAAAATACTATGATAATAACAATTTCAGTACAACCATTCTAAAGATACATTAGACAATGGTACAACATATAAACGAAGACTGATTAAATTATAGTTAACAGTTTGAAGCAACTAGCGGTAAAAGCACAGTTTATTTTAGCTATAAACTGTGGTAAAAGTTTGAATTAACGATGCATAAGTCCACCAGAGGCACTAGGAGTACGTTTATAAATGTGATGAAAAAATTGTCGTTTTCAATTTCGATTTATGAAAAACATTAAAAAACAAATTCAATTTCTAAATTTGTTGCTGAACGTTCTAGGTGGTAATCTTTATGTGCTAATCAAAATATATTAGAAAAGGGACACATGCGTGTTTCCTATTGTGATTAACTATGAATCATATTATAGCCATTTTTCCATATGTGGGGTTGATGTTTATTTTTTTCATTTTAAAATATTCCAATCAATCGAACAAGGATTCGGAAGAGCAGGTAATTAGTTTATGCATTTTATCGAATTGGTGTACCTGAAACGACACCTCTTCAATTTTGGCCCCACCATGGACAGATATTGAAATATTTATTGGGATCATAGATTTTCATATCCCTAACGAGATTGGAATAATCGCCCTGCACTTTCCTGAAGCGAAGTATACCACGAACACATATGTTCTTTCATTTTTGTTTGCAGTAGTATTTCGTAGAGTTCGAGACGGTGTTGTCGATGAATTTCATAAATAAGTGACCAATTGTACCTCCAAGAAATTTGGTAATTCTCAGCCAAGAAGAGAAAAGGAAAATAAAAGAGTAATATTGAGTTGTTTGTATTCATTTTGTAATCTGACCAAAAAATAACAGATCTTTGACAATGAGCGTTCGTTAGATAGCTTAAAAAAATGTTTCCAAATTTGACTAAATTTGTCAAAGGCATTATATATGTCTTCCTCACTCCTCTGCTAGTGCGGAAAGGGAATTTTCTCAACTCAATCTGATAAAAACGAACTTAATAAGTTGAATGTGGGAACTTGTGAATCAATTCTGTTTGCCAAAGATTTAATAAAAAATTGATTGCTTCTCCTGGTAGCCCAGCGAAGTATTTGTCTCAGACTGATTAGGATAACTTTTTATTTTCCTTAGAATATATTTTTTGTTTCTCTAGTGATAAGTAAATCATTTTTTCCAGGTTTCATTTTTTGTTCTTGCCAGAATTTATTGTTCAGTATTTATTTTTATTTTTCAAATCTCAATTTTTTTATCATTAATAAAAATATACAGTTTCATAGATTAATTTCATCCCATACTATGGAAAATTCAAAATGCGCGCGTTTTGTTCTGAGATGTCATGTCCACAGAACTATAATTATAAGATATACAATTTTGGTCGTTAAATATAATGTCAACGTTATCTGCCACTTCCGTTATTTTGCTAAGATTTGTATCATGGATAACCGCAGTTTCCGTAACGTATTTCGTTAAATGCTTCCGTTATTTCAGAACATAACGTTCGTTATTTAACTGGACGTATTTGCCAGCCGTTTTGACCATAACTATTCAGTCTTTAATTTTTTTTCGTGTTTCCCAATTAATTATAAAAAAATGAATTTGAAGGAATTGTGCTTGCTGATTTGCGCGAGAAATTACATGATGCAATTCAAGGAATGGTGAGTTTTCCATTGACTTCAATCAACGGTTTTTTGTTGTTAAGTAGATTTTCATTCAAGAAATGAACAAAACGTGCAAAGAAGAAGAAGACCCTAACTAGTTAGGGTGTTCTGTGGTCTTACCGTTTAACATAACGAAAGTGATATAGCATAGGGCTGAATGTGAAGCAACGACTATAACCGAGAGAGATATAGAGATAATATAAATTATGAGTTCTGTGGCCATGTTGTATATTTTCAGTTACTGTGGTACAAAAGGTTGCCAATTTGTGAGTTATTACCACAGAACTATAACATAGAGGAGAATGGAAAAGTAATATATATCTGTCACTTTATTTCACTTATGACTGCGTTTTAAATAAGCGGGATCTGAGTTTGCGCATAAGCTACTGCCAGTTGTCATTTGACTTGACATCTTGAATAACATATTTCAAATACCATAGTTTTTATCTTGTTTTTGGCTTGTTTTGTGTGCTATTCGGTGTTTTTGGGCTTCATTGTGAACTTTATTCAAAATGCCTATTAGTTGTCTTGTTTGGTCTTGTCCAAGTAATGGAAATATGGAAGGAATCTCCTTTCACCAGTAAGATTTGTATTTTTACAGAATCGTACTAGGTTTTTTATGACGCCACTTTAGATGACATACCAGATGATTTCTCCTTTGAATTCAGTTTATTTCAATTAATTTGACACATTCATATTTATTATTGAAGTTTTAACAGCCTCGTGACAGTCGTTTTGCGGGAGAAAAAGTAATATTTTCAATTGTTAATATTGAGTAGAGGTAGAAAAATGAGTAATTGTCCATGTTTCTCAGTTTCTTCCATTTTTTAAGAACGCTTTCTTGTCAGAACTCAATTCATTTTTCCACATTTATTTACAAAAACATCTTTTACTGATACTTTCAATAATATGATTGCAAAATATGCCAAATAATCTTTTTGATTATATTTTTCATATATATTTACTATTTAGCTTTTCAGTTTCTTATTTCGTCGATTTCATTTTTCGTTAAAAAGTTTTCCAAGGATAATTTTCACTAGATACAAAAAATGGAGTCCGGCCCTGATCCTTTGCGCAAACTCAGAACACGTATGTGTCATATACTATCTCTCTCTCTCTCTGGTTATTGGTCTTTGCTCCCTTGCGGTGCAATTGACCAGCTCCATTCCTAAGGGCCGGTATTATAAATATGTTTTGAAGTTAACTTTAATTTTATCAGTCAAGTTAACTTGAGCTTCAAAATGTCAGTTTTATAAAGGTACCTATTTTTAAATAAAAAGAAGAAGAAGAAGAAGGCAAAAAGGTAACCTACAATTTTTCTCTTGGCAAAACGATCCCGTTGAATTGGAATAAGTTTTCATCATTTTCCATGAGAAAATTAACGTAACGTTCTGGTGCAGACTAATCTAGGATTAAGCAAGTTTTTAGACAGACGATGGGCTCTTGAAGAAGAATCCAGTCCCTTCCCAAAATCCTCCTGTATCGTCTGTGGGCAAGATAAAAGTGAAAAAGAGAACCTTCAAAGAGAGTTGTGAGGAAAGAAAATTGAGTTAAGAAGAGAAAAAAGAGAGATTATTCAACATACCGAAAATTATTCATACAGTATGGAAAAAGGGTGGCTATAAATGTATATCTAGGTGATGACACATTGTTTACTTTTCGAAACATTAATGTTTATATGATTTTAGCCATTGTACACTTAAAACTTGTCGAATCTCTTGTGATTGTTGACATTCAATGAAATTCTGGTTTACCTGGTGAATATTCTGTTGACTATTGTGTGTGTGGCCAAGAAAAAAAGTGAAAAAGAGAACCTTCGAAGAGAGTTGAGAAGAAAAAAAAGAGACTTAAGAAGAGAAAAGAGAGATATTATTCGACATACCGAAGATTATTCATACAGTATGGAAAAAGACTATGTTTATCTAGGTGATAACGACACATTTTCACACCATCTTGTTGTGTTTCAAATGAAATAAAAAAACTGTGTTTGTTAGTTTTATTTTTAATTCGAACATTCGACGATAACAATGCAATTTCCCTTGTGACCTTTCTAATAACACTGCTAGTGAATACTCCCAAAATCTCCAGCAACTACCAAGAATGAACCAGTTGCATAAAATCTGAGTGTAATCAACACTTGTGTTACTGGCGATAGAGGATGATTTCTAAAAATAAAAATATTTATAATTCTACAATAATTAAAATAGGTACTAGAAATGCTGACCTATTAGTTGATCTTTGTAAATTTGCTTCAATGTGCCCCATTAACAAGCGTACAGACTCTCTTGATGGTCGAAATAGATTTTTAAATTATGTTTCGTTCCACAAGGTGAAATGGTCTAACCGATTCCTAAATATCCTTTGTCGCCGAGGGGCTTCAACAATATTCACAGCATCTTCTTCATCATCGGTTAAAAGTTCCTCAAAAATAACGTGGATATCGTTTGCTAACATTTTGCGAAAACGAAAAATCAAAACAAAAAAATTGAGGTTATATGACTCATACTCATATGCAATATTGACAGGAGCAGGAGAATTGTCGACGATCGAAAACCACCATTTTCTACAAAGTTAACTTTAACCGACACCCGTTCCACCCGATAAAGTTAACTGCTACATTTTGGAGTTAACTATAACATGTGACGTCATCCACAAGTTAACTTCTAGTTATCTGTCGAAATAGTTTTATAATACCCACCCTATGTCATATACTATCATAAGTGCTTTTAGAATATGACATTTCCGTTCTCCTCTGTGTTATAGTTCTGTGCTTATTACCACCGACATAACCTTAATCTAGACCGCTAGAGGTCATATCCCCACCACTCGAAAAATTCATCCAAATAGAATTTACGTGAACGTGTCTGCGCAAAGCGCAGAAAGCACAAATAATGTCATTTCAGACATTGACATCTAACGAGGAGCCATTATGTGATTTTGAATCGTCACAGACACAAAATGCGCATGCTCTAAAAGCTCTTTGATATCTTGTAATTGGATGAATTCTCATCATACGGGATCAGCAGTCTAGATTAAGGTTATTACTCACATTTGTGAGGAATTTCATGGTCTGTGAGTTATTTTGTGAGTAACGGCCAGTTGTGAGTAAATTGTGAGCTATCAGAGGACAGCAAACATTCAAAGTGCATGATATTAATTATACCCGCCGCCGCCACTGAAACTTCAACATGAGCCGCTCTCGATTGGCGTTTGGTTCTGGTATCAGTTGACGTGTTGTTGACGTCGTTTCCTGATTGGCTGGTGGACGACAACTCACTAACTCGGTCAATCAGAAAACAACTTCATTTTTGAGATATATTTGTCGATATTATTTCATTATTTCCTATGTTACTGGTTTTTAATGAAGACCGAAATAGTTTTTGCTTCCTTATATTCTATGCGTTCAATAAAATATTTACTTTGAATAGATAATTTTTGAATAAACCTCACCTACAATTTACTCCCTTTTTCTTTTTCGCCTACTTCTTAATCGATACACAACAGATTGTAAATTTGAAGTTATAAACTACATCTGTACAATGAATTTACATTTCGAACGCTGGAAAAATGATTCTTATAAATTTCAGACAAACAATCGTAACCTCTATTCTACTTAAATTTGAAATTTATGTCAAAATTATCGATATTTTTGAATAAACTTCAATCATTTGATCAAATGCCAAATGCGCCAAACGGAAGCAAGGACCATAACACTAGAGAGAGAAAGAGAAACTTCAATCAGTTCAATCATTTTTTATGTTTTTGTATTGTCAACTGTCAAGCCAGTGTCCTACACTACATCCAAGGACATTATTTAATGACCTTGTACTACACCAAAGATCTCAACCACAGACCTCATAAAAGAAGTAGATATAACATGGCCGCTCTTCTAATGATTATAAAAGTGCCCTTTTGCCATGGCTGACATAAGACTCCACATCAAGTTGGTACCCCTGATTTTTAGTTATTTGTACCTTTCTAACGAAAGGAATGGAACGACATAAGAGATGTATTCACGATTTGACATAAAACGGTGTCAAAACTTGATTGCTGTTCAGAGTTCAGGGCAGGTTTTCCATTTTTCATTAATGTGCGAGATTATTATTTAGAAGCACTACACTGCTAGATATTCACGATGTATCGTATTCAGGCTCACATATTTACGAATAGCAAAGAGCAAAATGAAGATTGAATGATTAATATAAATGAATGATGGGTTAAAATTAAAGAGAGACCAGCTCTTATATGGGAGTCTGATGGCTGCGCTCTACAGGGTTCCATTTTGATCTCTGCATGTGGTATCTACTTTTTTTATGAGGTCTGTGATCTCAACTCGGACCTTGTGTTCTGTCAAAAACAGGTTTAGTTAACCTTAGTTTTTCACAGATGTCAGATGAGGCGTCAAGGTTAAATTCATTCTGTGGAAAAAGGGGAAACATTAACCAGTTTATAAGACATTTTCCTTCATTTTGTATTTTTTATATTTGTAAAATCTGTCTTGATTTTGGTATTTTGTAGTTGTTGGTAATTCGTGAGTAAACCCAAAAAAAAAATTGTGAGGAAATCGGTGTTGGCAATCCTGGGTACATCTGCAAAAAAGTCCTGGTAACACTGCGAAGAACGCCACTGGCCACTTCTTTCTTTTGTTGCTTGACTTCCGTTGTTACTGTTGTGTATTCTTATTCAATCATTTTTTCACAATTATGACGACTTTACTCTCCAAAAATATTCCCGGAGCAGTTTTTCAGAATGGAGTGTCCTTGGAAGATATCTCTGTTACTCAGTTGAGTGTAGGGGTTTCATACGTTTTTTTCTCTATCAATAGACAAACAACGAGAATTTTACAAAAACTCTGTTGTCAATGTTTTGTGCTACCAACTGTTCAAACTCTAAGACACAAAATCTCTATGAATGACACATTTGATATAAGAAATATATAAGCGCTTCATGGGTTTATCAATTTTGCTATTTTCCATACAACCAAAGTCAAACAATAGGGAACACCATAGAGAAACTAAAAATAAAGAGAGTTGTCAAACCTGCAGTAAAAGTTGGCACCACGTTTAGACAGTGGCGACATATCTCGCAACTGGCCGAACTAAATACAGTTGGTAGAACCGATTAAGATAAGGCGGGTTTTTCAAATGTGTTACTTTTATATGATTGATATGGTATATATTTTATAAGTGATCGATTTGCCATTCTTCTATTCCATATGAATGGTTGTATCATATGAAATACAGGAATGGCAAATCGATCACTAATAAAATATATACAGTAATCGATTCGTAGAATCTGTTAGTTCGTTCGTGGTTAAAATAAAATTTCAAAGTAAATCTTTATTTAAAACAAAATCAAAGATCTTATAAAACAAGAATAATAAGTTGAACACTATAAAAACACATTTTATTGTAAAGGCAAAACAATAATAAAACTCCGAAAAACAAAAAATTGAAAATTCTTCAGTCTTATCATCAAATCAACCAAAATAAAAACAAATTACATTTACAACAAACCTTCAATAATTTTGTTCATTCATTAGCACAAAGGAGAACGAGTAGGTAACAAATACTCCAGTTTGATGATAATCTTCGTACTTCCTCAAATGGTGATAGAAAATGGAAACTGATGGACGGAAATAAGTATCAGTTTGTGAAAAAATTTCTGCAACTGATGGATGGAAATAAGTACCAGTTTGTGGAAAGCAGCTTATATTTTACCTTGTGAAGAATATTTCAAGGAATTTCAGCGTCAACTCGAATAACAAAACATTCCATTTTCGACGTTGGGTTCACAATTCAAGTCCATTAGTATAATTCCTATAATTAATTTTTCGATGACAATTAACAGTAGAATTATTCTGAAATTATTACGTTGTTTGTCATTTCCTGACAAATGTCGAAATTGAAAAATTATCATGTCAGTCGTCTGTTGATTGCGGGCAGCGCCTCCATGCGCGACTGGCCGTACCAAAAACTTGGTGGTCAAGATCGCCAATGTTTCAAACAGTCTCTTTATTTTTAATTTGTCTATGGGGAACACACATGTGCCCCTGTTCTAGAATATTTTGATTTGCACATAAAGGTTACCACCACCGACATAACCTTAATCTAGACCGCTAGAGGTCATATCCCACCACTCGAAAAATTCATCCAAATAGAATTTACGTGAACGTGCCTGCGCAAAGCGCAGAAAGCACAAATAATGTCATTTCAGACATTGACATCTAACGAGGAGCCATTATGTGATTTTGAATCGTCACAGACACAAAATGCGCATGCTCTAAAAGCTCTTCGATATCTTGTAATTGGATGAATTCTCATCATACGGGATCAGCATTCTAGATTAAGGTTATGTCGGTGGTTACCACCTAGAAAGCCCAGCAACGAACTTGGAAATTGAAAAATTGTTCAATGTTCTTTGGAATTGAAAACGCCAATGTTTTCATCATATTCATAAACATTGTGTTTAAAGAATTCTCGAGATATTTAAGCACTTATTACAGCAATATACTTATACAATATTATGGGATTATAATACGCTTTGTTGACATCCAAAGACTGATTTACACCAATAAAAATTGGTCGCGTGACGTCACACTAAACGCGCGTATTGCCATTGGAGAGGAGACATTATTAAGTTGGCAACTTGTGCGGATCTCCTCTATTAGGATTAGGAACTTCGATCCCCATAACAAATTGGAAAAGATCAAATCGCACGGAATATGAACACGTTACTTTTTCCAATGAAATTTCCTTTACCTAGAGTTCAGTTGGTTCATTTCGAATTTTGAAAAAATGTATATACGATCATGAGTCATGAGATTGGAACGGTTCACGCTACGCGATCATGATCCGACGATGAATGTCGATCAACCGATCGGTTCTCGGGTGCGGCATGCGCTGCTAGAGGTAATATCGCAAGTGAGCATAGTAGTGACAAATTAATACCATAAAATGTTGTAGATATATGATCTCTGATAACAAGCAATAAAATTGTTTCATATTTGTCTTCAACCGTTTGCTTATAACGGTATAGTAAACACGGTAAGTTTGAGAATTCTGAAGAAAAACGTCCTGGAACATGATCTTTTCCACCACGAACGAGTGTTAAATGTATTTTCGATTGTAATGGATTGTAGTTGTTTAGCCATGACAGTTTAAATTCAAGTGTTTCTAAACCGATTTGAACAATAAATGTAAACTCATTTTGTGAAGTGGTCGAAATCAAAATCTCGCCTGGAAGTGGAGAACTGGATATACTGTTTACCGCGTTTACGTATGTACTCATTTTACAAATATGTGATGTAGAAAATTTGGGATGTAGGGCATTATTATTCACTGACCCTCTGTTATTTCTTGGCGGTAGAAACAATGAGCATTGTTTATTTCTAATGGATGGACTAGTTTCAAGAAAACTTTCAGTAGTTGAGCATGCCTGTAACACCACCTTGATAGAACCTCATCACTTCTTTTTCATTGAGCATCCTGTTGAATTGTGGTTGGATTAATCACGGAAATAGCTTTTGTAGACCCTAGTGTGATTACAAACTGAACTAACAGTGAAAACTGCCAGCAAAATTAAATTAGTTTTTGTTTTCAGGTAGTTATAAAAATGCGTGAATACAAGATTGTTGTGTTGGGGTCTGGGGGTGTAGGAAAGTCTGCCTTAACCGTTCAGTTCGTACAAGGTATTTTTGTAGAAAAATATGACCCAACAATAGAAGATAGCTATAGAAAACAAGTTGAAGTAGATGGACAACAGTGTATGTTGGAAATTCTAGATACAGCAGGAACAGTGAGTTAAAAAAACAAGGATACATAACAAAATCTAACATTGTGAAAATTCCAGGAGCAATTTACAGCAATGAGGGATTTATATATGAAGAATGGCCAAGGTTTTGTTTTGGTGTATTCTATTACTGCACAATCAACATTCAATGATCTTCAAGATCTGCGAGAGCAAATTCTCAGAGTGAAGGTATGTAAACAATAAGTAATTTTCACATAAATTGGTACACTTACAGTGAATGATGAATCATCCTTGAGAGTTCAAGTTACAGGCCAAGAGATTAATCATTCAATTGGCACATATCTAGTAGTTGGTGAATCTTTATTTTTTTCATTATGATTAATATTTCTTTGTAATTGAAACAATAACATTTCCAAAAAAGAAATTGAGTCACTTTGGACGAGATAAGTCTGACATTTCATTAATTCCTGCTATATTCTCACACTTCAAAGAATTGAATAGTGGATTTCTCAAAATAGTTCTCTAATGCCAATATATTTTTTATTGACACAAAAGAAATTGATCTATGAAGTTTGAGGTTATTGAACCAATTAGGTTTTAACAGAATGCTTGCTCTAATGTCAATTGATGTAATTTAATTAAAAATGAAAAATGTCTTATTCCTCAAGACGCTGACTACAATACAATAGGTGTATGTTGGTGGCATATCCATAAAAAAATGACTACATCCCTGGCTAATGCCTTAACGGACGTTGGATTACATCCGATGGATTAACTTGCAAAGTACAAGGTACTCTGCAAATGTTTGTTGCTAAATGGATAAATATCAACCACCTCACCTCTGTAGACCGGTTTCGGGGTAATTGCTCCTCATCTGTACAGAATAGTTGCAGTAGTTGTGTTGAGATGGCGTTAGTTGATGGTGTATTCCATTCTGCCAATGGAATCTCGGCGAAATACTATGAAGTGGATGGATATTGATTATTGATTGTTTCAATCAGGTATGCAGACATTAGTCATTTGTCTGCTTGACCTATCCTGTGCTGATGACTGATCCCGATGACTACCCCGGAACCGGACTACAGGTGGAGTCAGCTTGAGTGAGGTGGTTGATATTTATCCATTTCACAACTAACATTTGCAAAGTACCTTGTAGGAGTGCCTAGTGATGGGCAGAATCGATTGTTTCATAGAATCGAATACAACTCAGAATCGAATTAATAATCGAGAACTTAAGAATCGCGCAATGGCTGGTACAAAAATGACAATTGACATTTGACTTGACGTTGACACTTAGAAGTGATTATTTTGACAATTCACAATGGTATTTTCTTTTTATTTCATTTAATTTTTTTTTGTTTAATTAAAATTTTTTTGTTTTTATTTAATTTAAGTTTTTTTTTTTTCATTTGGTTTTTGTTATTATTTATTGTTTTCATTTTATTGTGGTAATATAATATGTTTTGTTATGTTTCATCTTGTTTCAAATATATTTGGATTGTTTTCTGATTTTTTTAAAATTTTCAGTGATTCTGTCAATACAACAAAACTAATGCGATTCATTTTCTTAATAATTAAATTTTCTTGGCACTTACCATTGAAAAGATACATAGAACACAGCTAGGTTCAAATGACAGATTGGGTACCGTTCTCTGATATAAGAGCCTCTCATTTAGCAGCCAATCAAAAATCAGTGGGGTGCAAGCCGAAACGCTGAATCTTTGCATGTAAATCCAGTTTATTAATTTATCCTTGGATTTGGGGAAATGAATGACTGAGACTAGAAATAATTCAAGTGTTTGAGCCAATCATAACATTTTGAATACTCGATGGTGTGTTGAAATTTGCTTAAAAATTGTAATTATAAAATTTCCGCATTTCACATGTCTGAAAGCACTCTCAGAGCCAATCATAATTCACCATCGAATATTTAAAATGTTATGATTGGCTCAAACACTCGAATTTGCCATTTCCGTACTCTGTGTTTCGCATAGTCTTAAAGCACTTTGAATACACTGCTGGCTGCGAAATGCAGAACTAAACATTTTGTCAGTTAATGTATTCGAATACCCTTTCACTGGTACTCGGGATGTCTCGAGACCTTTGAAGAATCGAATACTTCCGATTCTTGGTATTCGAATACCCTCATCACTACTTTGTATGTTTATCCATCGAATGTAATCCAATGTCCGTAGAGGCATTAGCCAGGGAAGTAGATGTTTTTTTGTGTATTTGCGATAAACATACACCTATTGTATAGGTTTTGTAGTCGGCCGTCCTGAGGAATAGGACATTTTTCATTTTTAATGAAATAATAGCTGGCTATCGAGATGTTACAGACTTTTGTCATTTATTACAGTTATTGATATAATGATCAATTCATTGTAGATTCCAATAATTCTGGCCATTGATAAATCTTCCAACGGAGATCAATTTGCTTTGAACACTTTTATGCACCTTTTTCATGGTTATGATTCATATTTTCACTAGTGTTTTGTTCATTATTATGATTTTTCCAGCCTCTTTTAAATTGTAACTGGAGTAATGAAATATAAATATTGACATATACAAATGCGTTTGAAAAAGTAACAATTTTATGTCAACTTGGTAATTTCTTGCAAAAAGCCACAAATACATCAGTCATCATCTTGGGATAGTCGCCACTCAGATAAAAATAATATAATCGATTAGAATGTATTGCATCTATAATAAGTTAATCTTGGACAAGTCATACATACAATAATATATATAAAAAATAAAATGGCGGCTCCAATATGGCGTACGAGTTTTGTGATTATGGTCCGATTCACTTCAAAATTGGTATCTGAGGGTTTTCGTGGTCGGAGATCATGATTCTTTTGTCAAAATTGAAAAATTCAAGATGGCGTCCGAGTTTTGTGGATTATGGTCTGATTCTATTCAAAATTGGTATGTGGGGGTTTTTGGGGACGGAGATTATGATTATATTGTCAAAAATTGAAGGATTCGAGATGGTGGCTCCAAAATGGCCGCGAGTTTTGTGGTTATGGTCTGATTCTATTCAAAATTGGTATGTGGGGGTTTTTGGGGTCGAATATTATGATTCTTTTGTAAAAATTGAAAAATTCAAGATGGCGGCTTCAAAATGGCGGCCGAGTTTTGTGATTATGGTCTGATTCGCTTCAAAATTGGTATCTGAGGGTTTTCGTGGTCGGAGATTATGATTATTTTGTCAAAATTGAAGGATTCAAGAGGGCGGCTCCAAAATGGCCGCGAGTTTTGTGGTTATGGTCCGATTCTATTCAATATTGGAGAATAATAGTTAAAAAAATTAATAATAATAATAATAGTTTGAATAACTAAAAACACGCGTTAATAATAATAATAATTTATTGGCCCAAGTTATGTAAGTTACATTTAAGGTTGTCAAATTATACGAAAAACAGAAAATATGAACGAAACTGAGTACAGGTATATACAAGACACGTCGACAATTATAGTAAAATTTTGAATATAAAACTATAAATATACTTATGTTAAGTTCAGTCACCTAAAATTCAATAAAATATATATACAATTTAAAATTAGTCAATATTACATCACAACAGAAGATACATAGATAAAAAAAATGCCTGTTTATATCTCAATCAATTGTTTCGTCAAAATTAAATTCGAAATATTCTTCTAGGGAATAGAATGTATTTTTCAATAATATATTGATGATTGCTGCCTTTAACTGTTTGGTATGGGCATTTTTCAGTGCATCCGGTAATTTATTAAAAATTTTGATGGATGTGTGATTAATTGGCTGTTGAGTTTTTTTCAGGCGGTTATGAGAATGGTAGGAAGAATTTGAAAATAGAGACTTTTCGTTTTCTTTCACAAACATCACACATTGTAGAATGAATACTGAAGGTAAAGTTAAGATGCTAAATTTTGCTAATAACGGTTTACAATGTTCTCGATAACTAGCCTTTGCTATTATTCGTACAACTTTTTTTGTAGTTTAAATATTCTTCCACTTTCTACGGAGTTTCCCCAAAGAAGAAGTCCATAAGAAAAAGTTGAATAAAAGTTACTGTAATAATATGTTAATGCGGTATCTAAGTAGTAAATTCTATTAGTTTCCTATTTGATACACTACTTTATTTAATTTTTTAGATAAGTAGTTGACATGTTCTTTCCAGTTCAATTTCGTGTCAATATGTATACCTAATAACTTAACGCTATTCTCTTGACTACCATTTGAGAACATAAGCTCGCTTGTTTTTTCTGTGTTTAGTTTTAAATTATTTGTCGAAAACCATTCTGAAGCCTTTGCTATTGTTTCAGTATTTCTAAGTTTTAGGTTTTTAATATCAGGGCTTATATTTAAAATTGTAGAGTCATCAGCATATAATGTCATTGCGTCAGCATTTAAATATTTTGGTAAATCATTTATGAAAATAATAAAAAATATGGGTCCCAATATTGATCCTTGGGGAACTCCAATATCTATTGCCATTATGTCTGACTTCTCGCCAGATGGTAGAACCACTCGTTGCTGTCGACTGTGCAAGTAGGAAGCGAATAATTCCAAGGCAGCACCCCTGATCCCATAAAAATCTAATTTTGCCAGTAGGTATTCATGTGTGACGCAATCAAATGCCTTTGATAAATCCAACATTGTGGCACACAAAAAGTTATTTTTATTAATCGCATCCATGATTTTTTCTTAAATGAATATTATTGCTTTTGTTGTTGATTTATTACTGCGGTAACGAAACTGCTCTTTTGAGAAAACTTCTTTATCTTCAAAATATGAAACTATCCTAGATTTCAGTAAACATTCAAAAATTTTTGAAAAAACAGGAAGCACTGAAATGGGTCTAAATGAGTTAGCTTCGTTATGGTCGTTTGTTTTTGGAATCGGTACTACTTTTGCAATTTTTTATTTATCCGGAAAAATGCTCTGTTCTAAGCACCTATTAAAAATGTAACATAATATTGGAGCCAGTTCATCACACAGATGTTTAACTACCCCTACGCTCATATCATACACATCTCTACTATTTGAGTTTTTCAAGTGTCTAATAAAACTTTTTATCTCCTCATCAGTAGTAGGGCTAATGAAAAAAGAAAAACAGGGAGAACTATGAGTATTTTGCAGTGCATGCATAAAATCAATGTCACTATGAGGTATTGAGTTAACAATGTTTTTGCCCACATTGACAAAAAAATTGTTGAAATTTTCGGCAGAAATATTTGTTTCATTTTTGTTGATATCTTTTCCTGTCTGTTGCTTGATCAATTTCCAAATTGCTTTGGATTTGTTGTTTGAGTTTTCTATGAAGTCTTTATTCGCTTTTCGTTTGGCATAATCAATTGCTTTTTTATAATTCGATTTCAATTTTTTTTAAAGATCATTTGCCTCCTGTGACTTGACGCATTGTTTTATAATATTTATAGCTTCTAGTTGACTTCTAATTTTTTTTCAGATTTTCATCAAACCAGTTTATACCTATTTTATTTTTGCATTTGATATTTTTTTCCGGGAAATGATTGTGGAATTTGTCTAGGAATATCAGAAAAAAATTGTTAAATAAATCATTTGCCTTCTCAATAGTATAAAGTTCGGTCCAGTTAAACTGGTAGTATAGAAAACTAAACTAAAAAGTTGAAAATAAATAATAGTTTAAAAAAACTAAAAAACACGCTTTTATAGAAAACAGACTAAAAAAATAGAAAATAAAAAAAAAGTATTTTATTTAAAAAAAAAGCGTGGGGTGCATGGTATCAATAATTATATAGTACATTACACACCTAGAGCAGTAAAGTAAGAAATGTCGCAGATCACAGGTAATTGTTGGCTGAGGCGATACCATGCACCCCACGCTTTTTTTTAAATAAAATACTTTTTTTTTTTCTATTTTTTTAGTCTGGTTTTCTGTTTTTTTTTTTGTGTTTTTGTAGGTTCCGTGGTAGTTCTCTAATTTCCTCATAGGAGGAACAAGGTTTTCCATTCTGGGTAAGAATATTGAATGAGTTTAATTTTTTTTTTCAACTTGTGTGATGTTCTCATAGACAATTTTTGAGAACAGTGTCATAATACCAATATTTTGAAACAGTGGTTTACAGTATTCGGTATAACCAACTTTTGCAATGCTCCCTCCGTACAGCTGCTTTTTGTAATGTGAACACTCATAAGTGTGTAGAACTCGTGTTTCCCCACATAGTATCCCATAGCTCATTACTGAGTGGAATATTGCGTGGTATGCTGTTAAAGCCAGCAAAAACTGGTTTTGCTAGTTTACGACAGATTATGCTAATGTGTGAAACCCATGTAAGAGGTGGGTCAAGATATACTCCCAAAATTTTTACTGATTCTGCCTGGAAACAGACAAAATAGAAATATATTTATTCATCTGTTAATGTAGTAATACAAAATATGTTGTAACAAGTGTTAATACACATATCTATCTACTTTATTAGACTAGTCATACAGATCAAAGATGAATAAAAAAATCATTCACCTGACAATCATACATTTACATTTGTAGTATACCTAATTTAGATTAACAATCAACAACACATTAAAAATGTTGACATTTTTCAACTCTGCAGAAACTCTTCTACCGAATAAAATGCCCTTCTTATCAAGAATTTATATAAAAGAGATTTGAGATTTGCCCAGTAGGTTTTTAAAGTCGTTATAAAATGTGATGCCTTTATACATATAGGAATTTTGGCCAATGGTGATACTTTGGAAATAGATATGTCTCTGTTTTCGTTTCTTTTAAAAATAACCCTTTGTGGTCAAACCATTGTTTTGCATGAGCAGTAATGCCTGCTGAAATATCATCAATATCAGTAATTAATTGCATATGAAGAGAGAAAGATGTATCATCAGCATATAATATGGTCAGCAATTCTCGTTTCAGCAACATTTGTGAGGGTAAGTCATTGGCATAAATTAAAAACAAGAAAGGCCCCAGTATGGATCCCTCTGGTACGCTCCTTTTAATAAAACGTTCCTGACTTAAGATATTGTTATTGTAAACCCTTTGGGTTCTATTCTCAAGGTATGATTGAATGTGTCTAGAAACTCCTCTCATTCCACACCATTCTAGTTTCTCTAGTAGTCTTTCATGATTGACGCAATCAAAAGCCTTCAACAGGTCCGTAAATATTGTTAAACATGATTGTTTATTTTCAAAAACTTCGAGAATGTTTTTTTTTTGGAAGGTGGAGGAAATCCTTCATGGACACCTTGTGGTAGTGTGGGAGTCCCAGAAGCAGATTTGCCCACTAAAACCTCCACCCTGTAGGCTTGTCTGGCCTCCAATGACTCTTGTGCCTTTTGGCCCATTTTATCTTACCTGATGAGAATACAGGTCCGGGAGATCTCAGTTGATCTGCCACACAATAGCTCTCCACTTGTCCCTCCCAGACCTTTTGTTTCACCATGTCGTATCTATGGTTCCTGATTAAGGGCCACTTCCAGATCCCTCCTAGCAACTGGCTACCTTGCAGTGTTGGAGATTCATCTGGATGGCCCTTATCGTTTGTTCAGTACCCTGAAGAGTTCTCTTCCGATCCTGTAGAATGCTCGGAACCGCATCCTCTCCAGTGCCCTGAAAGAAACCGAGAAGGCCAAGACTTGTGCTCATTCCCTTTCAGTATTGAAGGAGAAGGGGTTGGTCCAGCCATGTGGTGCCCCCTGCACAGGGCTAAGGCTGATTACTCCGAGATTTCGCCCTGTTTTGCGGGACCGTTTCTTTTGAGACCCCGGTGCCATACATCCGCTACCACGGCGCCCACAGCTTGGACTTAGGTCTGTTTGCTAGAGCCTCGTTAGTCAAGTCGCCGCCGCCCATGTGCCCAGCGAATGTCAGCAAACTGCCGCACGGCCGTGGCCCGTTCACAGTGAAGGTGAGGTTGGACTTTATGGGGCTTCGATAATGTTATTGGCTAATCTGTTTAGAGCATCTACAGTGCTTTTATTTTTTCTAAATCCAAATTGGTCACTAAGTTGTATCAAAATTGCCTTTTCCATTACTTTAGAAATTTAGAACATATTTTTCAGGTAGTTGTTCATCACCTTTTTATGGATTGCAAGTACTTTAGAAGGCTTGAGCACATATGGAAATATTCCATAAAAGAGACAGTTGATAATGAAAGTAAGAGGTTTCATCAGAAGTGATATACACTGTTTGAGCAGTTTGGTACTGACACCATATATGTCTTGAGTGTTCTTGGTTTTAAGATTAGTGACGATAGAGATGATTTCTTCTCCATTGAAAGGCCGGATATTGTTTAGGAAGGTCGATTTTATTTTCAAGATTGGAATTATTTATCAATACCCATCATGACTGACAAATCCTAGCTATCCCAATTTTTTCAATTTCAAATGCAGTTGATTTTAGTGTTGGTTTCACTCATTTAAAAGAAAGACCCTCTTTTTTTATCTTTTTTTACAAAAATCTTGTGATAGACTGGTCAAAGCAAAACAAAAATTATTATATTACTAAATGGATGAACGATTTTCATGGGATTACAGAATTTTTAAATCATCACTGTTGCAAAGCCTAATTTGACTTTTTCAATCATTAAATTTAATAATAGGAATTGTCGATTGTCTGGGAGTAAAGAATAATATTTTGTGAATTCGTTACTAAAATGGATAAAATGTCAATATAGCTTTGATGCCGCCTATATATGACCATGGTTACAACCTTATCACACCGAAAAAGACTATTAAAAAGATTATTTCTCTCTCAGTTCAATAATAAAAAGAAAGCTATATATGGCCCTCATACAATATCACAAATGAAGACAAGTGGATGAAGGATTCATGTCTCGCAAAGTTCATTTTGAGAAAGTGACGTTTAAAGTGTTTCAAGTGTAAAAGTGCCTCCACGTACCACTAGAAATAACAGCACTTTCCATACTCCCCTCTATAGAACCAACTATAGATACAACAGCTGTTTACCACGTATCCAACGAACAGCGAATATTCATGGTCACCTAGACTTCTTTAATTCGTCCTTAAACGACTTTAAATCCCAGCTTAGGACAATGAATAAATAAGACCCGCAACCATCCACAGTCTTTCTCCTCGAGTCCACGACAACAACTGTTACATTTAATCAATTAATCATTAATATCCTATTGTACATTCCACTCAATCTTAATTTACTTTCATTCATCTTAGATCCTCTTAATATGTAAAACTTGATTCTACCCTCAACTGTATATTAGATGTATTGGGCTAGTTCCCGTTGAATAAATAAATAAAAAAATAAAATAAAAAAAGTATCCTTTGTTTGAATCATAGTAACTAAAAACAAAATTAGCTTTTTTAAGTAGACCTTTAATACCTTTAATAGTGGAACAGACATTTGAAACATGTATAAGTTTACAGTTTTGAACAAAACAAAAAAATTACATAAATCTTTTAGCAACTAAAAAATAAATTTACTTTAAAGTATTATAAAATAGAATAAAGGTTCAAGTCATATCTTTATGTTATCTTTTCCTAGGAATTTTGATTTAGATCTCTGATTGTTGCATTTTCGCTAATAATTTTTTTATAAAAGTATTTAAATTTCAGGTTGGAAATATTTTCTTTTTGTACGAGAAAATAGTTGAAGTTAAATCTTCTGGTTGAGTTTTTTTTCATCTGATTTTCAAAATATCTAGGTACCTTTAAAAAAGGTGTATATTAATCAAGAGTATTTTTGTATAAGAAACTTCCATACTCAGGAAGTCCTTTACTGGGTGTGTTCTGTATAGTTTCGGTTCACCAATTGGTTACCAGAAAATTCACTGTCTTCTGCGATCCAAAGCTCCGCAGTTGCACAGTATGTGTGACACTGTTTCTGGTTCCTTTCTGCATAATCTGCATGTTAGGTCGCCATTGAACAGCCCCATTTTATTAAGGTGCTCTTTTACTGGCGTGTGTCCAGCTATGAGCTCCGTAATAATTTTCGTAGTCTTTTTCCTTACCTGCATATCCTTGATGTATTGGCACCCAAATCAGCTTGACGAGGTTTTGTTCTGCCAGTATTGTCAGTTCCTCTTAGCAGGTCCATACCAGTTGGGGCGTCATTTCCTGGCTGCTCAGAGCCTTCAGTGCCGCCTGGCTGTCTGAAGGAATATGGATCTGCTCCTCTACTGTTGCTCTCCTGTTATTTTCCTTGGCACATTGAAGAATTGCGTAGACCTCTGCCTGAAACACAGGCATGATTACCCAGTGAGTAGCTGAAGTCAGTCCTTGGGTTTTTAGAAAACACTCCTGCTCCCGCACAATTCTCCATCTTAGACCCGTATGTGTACCAGATCTTGCCCTGTAGAATGCTGTTAAGTTCTGTGTCATTCCATATAGTCCTGTCTGGTATGATTTGTCAAAGGAGAATCGTTTCAAAATGTGATCTGATCTCATATCTAGCACGTTCCTGGTTACAATGCTTGCTTGTCTCCCGAGTTTGTTCAGTTTTTCTCGGGCACTCTTATGTGGGTTATGGTAGGTTAATTTCAAATGACCCTCATTTAACATATTGGCCACATTTATACCGTGTCTTGGTATGCAGACTAATGATTATATTCCAACCAAATTCTGTTAGTCAGTGTGGTATAAACTGTGCACTTGGTCAAGTAACTAGCTTGGTTTGGTACCGAAATTTGTTGTGTACCAGACTATAATACTAAGTTGACTAAGATGGTGTAAACAGTATGATAAGTTTTACTCACCGTTATGGTAAATTTTGGTTTGAAAGATTGCTAAGCGTTCTGTTGTGGTTATCGCACTGGCTGAATGAACCGAATGGAAACAATAGCCATAAAAAAGAGAGCGAGAGAGAGTTAGTGAAAAATATGTTTTGTGATTCCTAACCTTAGTTTCCGCATCATTACCTCGGAAATTGTTTTATATATTTTTGGTAGTATTTTTTATATAAAATGAGTCCTATAAAAAAGTCCAAAGGTATTGGACAGATGAAGAAACCAGTGCGTTTCTCCAAATAATTTTGGACAAGAAAATTATATCAATTTTGGATGGTAAAAAATTTAAACACCTAGAAATTTACAAGAGCGTTGAAGAAGACATGTTGAGTTGGGGCTTTACAAAAACTGCTGAACAAATGAAATTTAAAATGACAGCCTGAGCTCACTGATATCCAGACATTGTCATTGACAGATGACACAATTCCGAATTAGATAGCAGAGTTTCAAACCTTTCTCTTGGTTACATGACTAAATAAATACCAAACCATTTGACAAAATACGATGTAAATAAATGATTACTAAAACATTTGGTTCGAATGTGGTCACATCACTTGGTAAGGTTACCAAATTCACATACGGTATAAACGTGGCCATTAATACTTATATATACCCGATGGGCCAATACGGCACTGAAGGTGAGCTAGTGTCATTTTCCGGCCGTGAAAACAATGACCAAAAATTCGTAATACGTGGCCACGAAAACTTATCAATTATGAGTTGAATCGTGCCATAAATGACAAAATTGAAGTGTATTGTCATGGGAACCTTGTGCTTTGAAACTTAATAGGATATTAGTTGAAGTAACTGTAGATTGAGTTAGAAGATTTTAAGTGTCATTTATTTGACGTTTCAAATGATCGATTATGAATCATATAGACTCGTACCAAATAATAACCTCATGACCTTATAAATGTTCATCGAGTAGATTCTGCCATAATTCATTTTAAACGTTCCTTGGTACCTTGGAAGTATTGTAGTGCGAGTTCGGTCAAATTTCCTTGGAAATGTTCACAAATACAAAAATCGTTTCCAAGTGACTAAGGTTGAAGTCAATGCGTTGAATTCGATATAGGTACCTATATGTTCTATAAATAAAATTCACTAAGCAAATTCTCGGAAGTAAAAATATAAGCATCTTCGTGACGGAAAATATGCCTTACTGAATAAAATCTGTCTTTCTGAGTGAAAAATAACAAAACTGTTCAGTGATGATGACGTTCGGGTTTATTTCGATTTTTACATTGTTCATCTCACAGCCATTTCACTTGCAAACTTTTTGACATAGAAAGTTTGTCTAGTAATAAAGCTTACCGACTCGCGTATTTTCCAACTAACGCTTTACCCATTGCCGCTTCGCTCGCCTTTTTTTGTCGCTTTTTGTAATATACATATGCATAAAGTTTTCGTTAGTGAATAATTTTGTGTGCTATGAAATATATTTTTTCTGGTTTCTATTGTTGTCGTTTGCTATTCAACGTGTTATATGTCAGAATATCATGGAGTGTTTAAACAATATAACAAATTTTATTTTCGCTCATGAACTGAACATTCAAGGTGTTTTAGCGGGCCAAAAATCATTTGTGATGATATATGTCTCGTGCACACTCAGAGTTTTCCTTTATTTCAATAAATACACCACACAACTAAAGGTATCATAGGTAAATTTGGTTCAAATGTGCTTGTAGTTGAAATATAGTGATACAATATTGTGTATGTATAATTTTTCCTACAAGATATTATGGAATATTCGAATAAACGCCGCTCTAAAACCCTCCAGTAGTGAGACATTCAAACAACACCGTTATTGCCGCTTCTTGTGACGTCATAAACCTCTGATTATCATATTCCTGAGTTGCCAGTTTCACTATTTTTCGGAAATTCTGAGGAAATGTTATTCAGTTTCATCCAATGAATAAAACAGAACTTGTATTCTTGAGTAATATGTATGTATACCGAGTGGTGTCATTATTTTTTCGGCCTGCACACATTGTAAAGAAATATGCTTGGCAACGTTGTAAAACATTATTCTCTGGCGCTCTTGGCGATAGGTCAGAACTTTTTATGTCACATCCTGGCGCGGTTTCCGCAGTGTTCAAACAGGAAAATTTCTTTAAAAATTAAAAAAATCCAATCACTTTTCTCATCGTTTTGGAGATTATGGTATTTTTTCCAGAAATTATTGATTTCGCCCATTGAACTTTATAAAAAATGCTCAATACATATATCGAAAAAAACAAGTTAATTTTTATGAGTATTGAGTGAAATATGGAGAAATATCCAACAGCTGGCAACACCGCCAGGGTGATTGCTTGCGGTGATAACATCACTTTCATGTTTGCAGAAGGAATGGTTTCTTCTGTACAGCATGTTAATAGGAAAAATGATTGCTCCTAGTATATGGAGCAATGTAAAAGAGCGCAACGGAAAGCAACTTGGGGTTAATTATCTCAGCGTCCAAGATTAATATTTTTTTTAAAGAATGTAGTTGATGTTTTTCTTTCAAAGAATATCATATGAAATTTTGATTAAAATTATAAGAAAAAGACCTTAGCGATTCATCCACCCTAATGTTAGGATGGGTCAAAAGTAAGAAAATGTAAATTGAAAAACTTCCGTTTAACTTGTAGTAATACATTTATCCGACGAATTTATTTATTATAATATATTCATTTGAATTATGCATACAACCTCGGCAGCTTCAAAAATCCGATGTCGTAAGTCAATTTCGTTTTCAAATTAATCCCGGTTACCTTACAGTACTGACTTCAGATGGCCCCAAAAATAATAATCCATGACGTCGAAATCTGGGGATCTCAGTGGCCATAAATTGTGCCCATTTCTCCCTATACAACGACTGGGAAACATGTTATCAAGGCGATGTTTGATATTTCTATTGAAATGTGGTGGGGCGCCATCATGAAGAAACCACATGTTACAAAATAGAAATCTCCATTTTGTGTAAAATAAGATTCATCACCACACAATATTGACGGAAAATCAGGATTTCTTGCTATTTTACTTTGAAACCACCTATAAAATCTGAATCGCTTTGATGTAAATCTTGCACTCTTTGAAAGTGACGGGGATGTATAAGATATGGATCATCTGCGACAATATGTTTTCTTCTGCATTTACTATACGATCACTGTATAAACCTTTGGGGTAGAGCCCCAAAATTTCGGGCATTTGGGTGTCGTCTTTCTGGATAACGTCAACATTAAGTCTTACTAATGCATTACCGTCACAATGAGCTTCACCGTAAATAGTTAGCATTTCGAGATATTCCCGAATGGAAAACGAAGGAAGCCGTTATGTTATTATGTAAATATTAAACACTCCCAGTTCAACATTTGCCGATGAACGATCATTGATTGCGGTGTTGCCAGTTATCGCTTTTCGATATAAATTATGATGTACAATAATTGGAAAAATGGGTGACTGTAGGGAAACAATTATAGAACTTATTCGTTCTAAATGGTGTGTTCTACATGCCCTGTCAAGGAGCTCATTATTTTCGGGGACACCCTGTATGTGTACCACTCTTTCAAATATTTTTTACTCATTTTTACACTTACTACGCCTCATTTATTCGTGTATCATTATGTTGATGCCCATGCTATAGGGTACACAAGAAATTAATTAAGAGAATCTAGAAGAAAATAATTACATGTCTTTCTGGTTCTTTGAATACCTGGTTTGATGTTAGCTGAACTGACACTTGAAATTAAAAAATGTACCTGTAGAGCTGCATACCAGGATACTTTGGTCCTGATAGCAAAGCAGCGAATTGAGGATAAAAGAGCATGAACCTATTTCACTACTCTAGTTTCATCGAAAATAACAAACTCTCATTGTCATGAAGTTGTGAATATATCGGGGCGTGGTTCGAAAAAATAGTCGATTTATAAAAAAAAACTTTATTAAAGTTGCAAAATACCATGTCGGTGCCGAACGTTATATCTATTCATACTAGCATTTCCCGAAATCAATGTAATATTCTACAATCGTTTTTATTGAATTTATTTATAAACGTTAGGAAAGCAGAACCCATGATTTCTCCCTCAACCAGACCAAAAAAAATGTCATCGGGGTAATAAATTAACCTAAAATTATTTCCAGAAAAAAAATTATAATGCCAAAGTGGTAAAACAGATCAGTTTTTAGCTGTAGTTTTTCATCATTTATCTTGGTCAAAGATGGAGTCTATTGATCACTAGCTTCAGAAAAACGAATTCTCCATATGAACACTATGATAATAGTTATTTCTTATGCTAACAGCAGTGAAAAATACATTTCAGACCATTTCCGTTTGTGTTTGTGGGTAGCAAAATTGTTGTGGTGGAAAAAATCGTGAATTCCTGTGGCCGCCCGAAAGCTAGTAACAAGATAAAATAGCTCAAGTGCAAATAATTGTATCATCTGTGTGAATACTCTCGATATGAACGCAGGAAGTGAATTGATAGTGGAAGCTTATCGTACACCGAAATTACCACATAACGGATGATAATTCAGGAGGGAAAAAATGAACACGAACACACCGACCTGCAGATGAATCATTAATTGGAATTATTCTATTCATGACGTGTTTCGTGTGCGATATTATCGAGTTTCTGAAATATTCGGCGATGTGTTCGAGTATCACGGAAATTATCGCGATTGACATTGGGGGAGATAGATCAATCTTATTATGCCGAGTCGAGGGGTTAAATTCCGCTAAATTTTGACGGTTCTGAGAATTGAACGTGGAGAGCCTTACGTTAAAATAACAGATGAATGTTTTTAACGAAAATTTTGAGTTCTGACGGTGACAAGAAATTTATTTGAAAGTGGGCGTGTCTCCGGAAATTCTTGAAATTATTTATTTCTCCTAAAATAGGAACCAAGTTTCTTTAGGCATCCTCAAATATAGGGATTTTTTGGTCGACACCGACTTTCCGATCTAAGGCCGATCAGCTGTCATCCAAATCAACGATTTTAGAAAATACCGTACATTGCCGATTACAGATAAAAATATCATTCCCGATTGTAAGGCTAGTTTTCGTGCTGGCTACAATACGGCATCTACTTCAATACAGATAAAAATTATTTAAAAGATAATAAGGGATTAACAACATTAATTATTTTCAAATGCATTAAATTAATAAAGTGAACTCTGTTTCAAACTTTACCGTCCTTTTTAGTCGTTGTAACGTCCGGTGTACCCCAACGGTGGAACCGCTCCTTTTATTCATATACAGAGTGGCCACTTTTTTAATGGGATTGTATTGGTAACTTTTAAACCATAAGAGTTAGAAGGTCGGTCAAATGGAGAAAAAGTTGCATTCATAGAAGCATTGTCAAGCAGTTCAAACAAATCGAGATTATCAGGGCCGGTTATTGAGATATCATAAGAAAAGTAAATTCTGTCATTTTGATTTTTCTTTTTTTCCCACTTTATTTCGAATATTATCAAAAAATGTCACGGGAGTTTTTTATTCGACAGTAAATTATCCTCATTTTGACATAATCAGATTTTGTATCCAACGTTTCGTACGCTCTGGGCCACCCTCAACCTCATTTTTTTCAATACGGACCTGCATATTTTGACACTTTTCGAAATAAATTTTAACGCTAAATTCAACGATATATCATACAATGTCATTCAAATTGATTTTCAGGTGATTTTGACCCTTATCCAAATTTCTTTGGGTCGGATCTGTATTACATTTAGGTACCTTTAGTTTAATTAACAACATGCAATACATTTCGATAAGAAAATCAACTTACTCATCTTAAACTGAATGGAACGTAACAGAATCAAAGCAAGAAACAAGTAATAATTATTTACAAATTTCAAGAGGTGAAAAACCTAATTCATAATAATTAAACGAAACTATCATTTAATGAAAGAAAAATCAAATGATTATTCGAAAGTAAATGATGAACATTAATGAAGTAAGTGTTCGAAATGTCCACCATTTTGTAAAATGCACTTTGCGGTTCTGCTTGCCTTGCTTATTTCGTCTCCTTGAATACCTTTCAATACATTCTCAATCTTCTCGCGAAGAATCATTATTGTTGGATTTGTCATTCGTTCCGTTGAAACAAATTACAGAATCGAACTTTATTTTGATATTATTACGATATAATTTTTGCAAGGCTTGGTATTCAAATTTAAAATCATTGTATTCGCGTCTCTTGACTATTTTGTTAACAGCAGTTTTTGATAAATTGCATTCACTGGCCACAGTTCTAGATTTTTTTTCTGGGTTCAATTGAATTTGGGTCAGAACATTGATATCGTTGATAGACTTATTTTTTCTTACATACACACAACTCTAGGTTTATTGAATGTATTATTTTCAAGTAGTAGGCCGTGGATAAAAAAGAACATAACAAGAAATGTCATATTATTTGTCACTTCGTTCATTATTGTGTCACAAGAACTTGACATTAAATACTTTTCTGAGTAATTTCAATTCAACTTATTCGATATGGTAAGATACACAAATGAAGAGAAGAGAGATATGTACGAAGTGTACATAAAACTAGATAGAAATTCGTTCAAAGCACAACAAAGGTATGGTGAATTATATCCTGAAAGAACAACACCAAATATTAAAATGTTTCGACGTTTATCTAACGTTACTTGCACATAATTCATTCATCAAACCTCGAGGTCCTTATGTACGACGAAACGAGCCTATCAATGACATCAATGTTCTGGCCCAAATTCGAATGAATCCAGGCATAGGATCGAGAACTATGGCCAGTGAATGCAATTTATCAAAAAGTGCTGTTAATAAAATACTCAAGAGACACGGATACCATGACTATAAATACCAAGCCGTGCAAAAATATATCGCAATGATCCTGAGAGAAGGTTGCATTTCTGTAATTGGTTTCAACGGAAGGTCTGCGAATAACAACAATTTTGCACAATATCATTTGGGAGACAAACGACATTCACAAATTCTGTCATGTTCAATCGAAGGAACAAACATTTTATGCCACAGAAAATCCTCACTTAATTCATGAAGTTAGACATCAATATCGTTTTCTTTGAACATATGGTGCGGTTTGTTGAATAATAAATTACTGGGACCCTATTTTATTGACGCAACCTAACCGAGCAAAATATGTAGAAATTATAGAAGAAATGTTGGATGATCTTCCTATACGGTATCGGCGTAATAGTCCATGGTTCCAACAAGACGGATGTGGTCCACAAACTCAAGAATAGTCACAGACTATATAAATCGAACTTTTCCCGATTCATGGATTGGAACAAGAGGTCCAGTCGCATGGCCTGCCAGATCTCCGGATTTGAATCCGCTGGATTTTTATTTGTGGAGATATCTCAAAAATGAAATTTATGATACTACGAACCCAACAATAGAGATTCTTCGCGAGAAGATTGAGAATGTATTGGAAGGTATTCAAGGAGACGAAATAAGCAAATGTATAAGAAGTATGGGTTCCAGAACCGCCAAGTACATTTTACAAAATGGTGGACATTTCGAACACTTACTTCATTAATGTTCATCATTTACTTTCGAATAATCATTTGATTTTTCTTTCATTAAATGATAGTTTCGTTTAATTATTATGAATTAGGTTTTTCACCTCTTGAAATTTGTAAATAATTATTACTTATTTCTTGCTTTGATTCTGTTACGTTCCATTCAGTTGAAGATGAGTAAGTTGATTTTCTTATCGAAATGTATTGCATGTTGTTAATTAAACTAAAGGTACCTAAATGTAATACAGATCCTACCCAAAGAAATTTGGATAAGGGTCAAAATCACCTGAAAATCAACGTTGAATGACATTGTATGATATATCGTTGAATTCGGCGTTAAGAGTTATTTCGAAAAGTGTCATAAAATATGCAGGTCCGTATTGAAAAAAATGAGGTTGAGGGTGGCCCAGAGCGTACGAAACGTTGGATACGAAATCTGATTATGTCAAATTGAGGATAATTTACTGTCGAATAAAAAACTCCCGTGACATTTTTTGATAATATTCGAAATAAAGTGGGAAAAAAAGAAAAATCAAAATGACAGAATTTACTTTTCTTATGATATCTCAATAACCGGCCCTGATAATTTCGATTTGTTTGAACTGCTTGACAATGCTTCTATGAATGCAACTTTTTCTCCATTTGACCGACCTTCTAACTCTTATGGTTTAAAAGTTACCAATACAATCCCATTAAAAAAGTGGCCACTCTGTATACCAGTGATAGGTACATGACTTCAACTAAATATTGCAAAACTGAAGCATATGATGATGATACTTAACATACACTTATGATGATGATGATATTTATTCTAGCCTCGGCAAATTTACTTTACATCTTCAATACTTATATTCTTATATTAACAGTGATCTCAGGATAATAAATGGGAAACCATCAGCTTTGCACCAAGTCCCCAAGAGTACCGCTTTTTCGTTAAAAATGATTTCAGAAGGGCCTTTTTGAACCCCAAAATAACTAATCTCTCTCTCTGAATATATTGCTCATCGCTCATTCATTCACCAGTGTATATTCCATGTATCTGATGTTTGCATTTGTTGACAACCTAGTGTGGTGCTGTGAATGCCCAAATAATTCTTTATCACATGATACTAATAGAGGTATTGTTTATACATAACACCAACTCGTATCACTGCCATGCGATCGGCAAGTGATTGAGAAATAAAGCTGTTGTTTCGCCCATAAATATAATCTTGTGATTTTTATTATTATTATAACGCTTTTATTATTAACTAATTTTCTCTTTCCGGGCAAGTATCGTTCAAATCCAATATGGCAGACGCCCCAAAATGGCGGATCACCTTTTACTTAACGTACCAAATAATGAAAGGGTTTGACGAGTTGACGTAATAATAAAGCCAAGATGGCGGATTGCCTTTTTTTTCCCAACTCCCTTGATATTAGTATCAAATAAAAGTGTTTGACGAGTAGAATGTGATTAGCTACTTATATGACGCCATTAAAATTGAATCTTAAGTTACAAAATTAACAACTACTACACCCAAGGTAAAGGTGAGATCAGTGGCTGGGGACTGAATGGTATAGGGGTGCCTAAAAATACTATATATATATATATATATATATATATATATATATATATATATATATATTTCTTTTTTTTATTATTTATATATATATATATATATATATATATATATTATTTTTCCTCTATTATTTATATATATATATATTCTTTTTCCTTTATTATTTATTTATATATATATATACAGGGTGTTATGTAATAAATGTCCGATATTTTACAGGACGATTCCTCAATTATTTATAAGGTGAAAAGTTCATACAAGCATGGGTCCGCAAGCCTTCATTTTTGATATACAGGGTGTTAAAATTTTATTTTTATTTTGGTTTTTCATAAATAACTTTTAAAATAATGTCGATATTTGGACGAAAATTGGTATTTGGGGATTTTTTAATATGAGAAATTCAAATTTGATCTTAGTTTTTACCTTGATTGTAGGGGGCGCCGCCTACAGGTCTTTGTCTCTTTTGGGGAGTCACAACTTTGTCGTGCATGTATGTATCACATTTTCTGGAAGAAAAATCGATTCCTCTATCATTTTTACGCGAAAAATGTATGCTTTTCAAAAGTCGCTACAAGCAGCCGTTTTCGAGATATTTTGATTTAAATTAATCGATGCATGTGTTTGTCAAAAAGTGAAACAATTTTGAAAACCTTTTTTTTTATTCAACATAGAAACATCACAATAAATGTTCGAAATGTCCACGTCCTGTCTGTATGCACGCATCCAATCTTCTTCTCATTGATTCGCGCACTCTTTGGAAAATTCCTGGAGTATTTTGAATCGTTCTACAAGAGTTATTCGATTACTTAAGTCTTTTTAATTTTGGATAGGTGCCTGGTAAATTAAGGATTTTAGATGTCCCCACAGGAAAAAATCCAAACTGCTAAGGTCTGGTGACCTAGGGGGCCATGGTTGAGGCCCTCCCCGACCTATGCAACGGTTGCCGAAAGTTTGATCTAGAAATTCTCGCGCTTGGATGCTAAAATGTGCCGGGGCACCGTCATGCATAAACCACATTTCATTTCGTAGTCTAAGCGGCACATCTTCCAGTAAAATAGGCAAATCTTCTTCAAGAAAATGACGATATATCTCTCCGTTTAATCTTCCCGGAATAAAGAATGGACCTATAAAATAATCTCCAAGTAACCTTTTTTTTATTCAACCTAGAAACATTTCAAATGCTAATTTTTAAACAAAAATAAACAACGGAACACTAGATATAAATCAAAATCACAATAAATGTTCGAAATGTCCACCTCCTGCCTGTATGCACGCATCCAATCTTCTTTTCATTGATTCGCACACTCTTTGGAAAATTCCTGGAGTATTTTGAATCGTTCTACAAGAGTTACTTATTCGATTACTTAATTCTTCTTCATTTTCGATAGGTGCCTGGTAAATTAAGGATTTTAGATGTCCCCACAGGAAAAAATCCAAACTGTTAAGGTCTAATGACCTAGGGGGCCATGGTTGAGGCCCTCCCCGACCTATGCAAGGGTTGCCGATAGTTTGATCTAGAAATTCTCGCGCTTGGATGCTAAAATGTGCCGGGGCACCGTCATGCATAAACCACATTTCATTTCGTAGTCTAAGTGGCACATTTTCCAGTAAAATAGGCAAATCTTCCGTTTAATCTTCCCGGAATAAAGAATGGACCTATAAAATAATTTCCAAGGATTCCTGCCCACACGTTAAGAGAGAACTGTTCTTGGAAATGTGATTCCTGTATCGCATGAAGGTTTTCCTCTGACCACAAATGATTGTTGTGAAAATTGCGTATAGCGTTGCGTGAGAAATTTGCTTCGTCGGTTAACAGGATTTGATTTTCAAATAAAGCATTCTGATTAAGGCATTGGAGAAACCAACGACAGAAGTTGATACGTAACGGAAAGTCACGAGGGAGTAGTGCCTGAACTCTTTGAATATGATAGGGATATAACAAATTATCAATTGAAATTTTCCATACCAGACCATGAGAAATGTTTAACGTCAGCGCTTTTTTTCTGGAGCTTGTTTCCGGTTGTTCTCCTACCAGATTAAAAACTTCTTCCTCGGTTTCTGGGTTCTTACCGTCCGATGTGCACCCGACTAGATTTCTCAAGACTTCCTGTTTCCCTTAACCGAGCGTGAATTCTTGAAAACATTTTTGAAGTAGGAGTTGTGCGGTTCGGATAACGCTCCTGATACAAACGTCTAGCCTCATATGCATTTCCGTTAGCAAGTCCGTATGTAAAATGTATGTCAGCATACTCTGCATTGGTAAAGTTTACCATTTTTTAACAAATAATCACAATAATAAATAAAACTATTTAACTATGAGTCAAGATATTATTTTTGATATGGCAGCACAAAAAACATTAGAATAAACTTACTAGCCTACTTGATACCTTTATTTTCAAAGAGTTCGCGAATCAATGAGAAGAAGATTGGATGCATCGATTAATTTAAATCAAAATATCTCGAAAACGGCTGCTTGTAGCGACTTTTGAAAAACATAAATGTGTCACGTAAATCACAGAGGAATCGATTTTTCTTCTAGAAAATGTGATACATATATGCACGACAAAGTTGTGACTCCCCAAAAGAGACAAAGACCTGTAGGGCCAAACTAAGATCAAATTTGAATTTATCATATTAAAAAATCCCCAAATACCAATTTTCGTCCAAATATCGACATTATTTTAAAAATTATTTATGAAAAACCAAAATAAAAATAAATTTTCAACACCTTGTATATAAAAAATGAAGGCCTTGCGGACCCATGCTTATATGAACTTTTCACCTTATAAATAACTGAGGAATCGTCCTGTAAAATATCGGACACTTATTACATAACACCCTGTATATATATAAATATGTTTCTTCGTAGATTTTCGCGGGTATAATGTGTTTCTCGGGTTTCTGTCCGCTATGAATTGATAGTCTATCAAAAACTAAAAAGTTTGTAATTTTGCAATTTTTACGGTAAGTCCTTAATGAGCCAGAAAAAATATTTAAAAAATATGTATTACCTATCAAAACATTGCTGTTTCCCAAAGTTGAATTTTTGGAATTTTTTCAATTTTTTTTTGTTTTTGAATTTTTAACCACTATAATTCGCTATACATTTTACACCCGTTATTCACGGGTGTGCAAGAAGTGATTACATCCTATATATATTCATATATATATATATATATATATATATATATATATATATTTATACATACATACACATTCAATATTTTATCACAAAATCTAAAACTTTCAAAAACAACGCTTTTATAAATGTACTAAAAAGAAAAAATCTGATCTGATAAAAAATAATTTATATAGATTATTAAAATAAATAAAAAGAAGAAATACACAACATATAATAAATGTACCTATACATATAATAACAATGTTCATATTATTCAAGGACTATTGAAATAGCTTCTACAGTACAGCCTCTTTTTAAGCTCTACACTTTAAGTTTTAATCTATATAGGTAGGTACATTTTAAATGTAAGAACATTTTAGTCCATTTATAAAAACGTTGCTCAAACGTGTTTCATTATTTTTCATACATATTGTACAATGATAACTGATAATGGCGCCATACAAGTTCAATTAATCCTGGGTAAACCAATTGGACACTTATGGACATTTGATTGGCGTGAAATCAAAATTGCAAAGAAGCCGTCCTCATTTGTCATTTTTATTCAAACAATTATTTGATTTGAGGTTCATTGTTTAGTCGACGTGAACCAATTGAATTCCATAGTGTTAAGTTTGAAAAAGCCAGATCTGCCAAGAAAACAATGAGGACAATCTTTCCTAAACAACAATAAACCCAATAAAACAGAGGTTACGCACATAACTCGGATGTTTGCGAGGGTATATGTAACCGAAACGAAGCTGCGTTGACCAAGTTCTCTCGCTCAGCACACACATCGAAGCAGGTTTCCAAAGAAAACAAAAAACGGCAGCCACCTTCATCGACCTGTCGGCAGCTTATGACACGGTGTGGCAAGAAGGCATGATCTATAAGTTTCTGCGAGTGATTCCGTGCAAAGTAACAGCCCCGCCTGCTTGACAACATTCTGAACGACAGAATATTCCAAGTCGTAATGGGATCCGACACAAGCTCTCCAAAGAAACTCAAGAACGGTCTACCTCAAGGAGCCGTGCTCGCGCCGCTCTTGTTCAGCTTATACATCTCAGACATGCCCGAAACTAGGTCAAAAAAATATGGATATGCCGACAATTGGGGACTCACTATAAGATGCGGCTCATTCGAGGAAGCAGAGGAAATTTTAACGGCTGATCTCGAGAAGTTAGGGAAATATTTCCGGAAATGGAGACTCCAACCAAACGCTAGCAAAACAGAAGTAACCTGCTTTCACTTGAATAACAAACTCGCAAATAGAGAACTCAGTGTCCAGTATGAAAACACAACTCTCAAACATAATAAAAACCTACCTAGGTGTGACACTCGATAGAACACTTTCGTTTAAGGAGCACCTATCAAAAACAGCAGAGAAACTGAAAACAAGGAACAATATAATACAAAAATTGTGCGGAACATCTTGGGGCGCTTCAGCTCCTACACTACGCTCGTCAGCCCTGGGCCTCGTCTACTCAGCTGCAGAATACTGCGCTCCGGTATGGCTCAACAGCAGAATACTGCGCTCCGGTATGGCTCAACAGCCCACATGTCCACAAAATAGACGCACAGCTCAACAATACAATGAGAATGATTGCTGGCGTTATCAAATCGACTCCTGCACCAAGCCTGCGCCGCATAAACGCTCTGTACAGAACGTTTAACAATATACTGGACAACAGAGAACTACCGATCCATACAGACATCGAGGACGCTAACCGCAACCGCTTCCGATCTAGAAAACCACCAACCAAGACCGCACTAAACCAAACCGTCAAACACATCGTGGAGGAATGCCCTGAAACGGCCTATAACGGCAGACCAGAAGACCTACTAGCGACTCCAGAATCAATAGAGTATATAAATTTATTGAATGTTCGTTTGTGATAATTTATTTTTGTCATATACATACTTTTGTGTCTTAATATGCCATACGCTAAATAAATGAATATGTGCTACAAAATTTTCGGAATAAAATGATGTCAATAATGGTTTTCTGATGTAATTATTATCAAATAAAACCATTTTGTTATTTGTTCTTGCGCCTTTGGCAACATCCTGGATCAGTTCTCAATAAAATGAATCCAAAAATTATTTAAATTCCTGAAGTTGACTTCGCGATTTAATATCCAAAACATATACACCTACGAATTGGGGCAGTTACACATTTCAGTGATATTACTTTGAACAGGCTGAATATACGTTAATATTGAAGTAAAATCCATCTGTTTTTCAAGGAAATATAATATGTTATGATAAGGTTTTTTTTAATCGATGATAAATGATAACAAAGTCATAAAAATAATCAACAATTAAATAATTTTTAGCATATATGATTAGGTAACGAGAAATTCAGCAGCATATACATTTTCAAAATACGTTTCTGGTATCAGCAATAGTAAATTGAACAAGAACAATCCTGAGTCAAAATTGTGCAGAGCAATAGTATTAGCCATATTTTAACGTCGGCGAATTTCTGCTACCAGTGCTTATCATCGACGCCGGTGAGCACACTTTCTCCAACCGGAAATTTTGGCGGATCCTTTGGTGTTTTTTTTTTAATTTATTTATTTCAGTTTTGAGGCCACTCAACAAGCAGGTTTCACCCAGCTCTAGTATAGAGTAGCACATAAATTACAAGTTATGGGATCACTTATGCTTCGAGAGTACATGGTGTTATAAAGTAACATTTTGTATTTTAATATAATCACTTAAATCTAAGAATAATTTATATTACAAACTTTTTATGCAAGTTAGATGAAAGGATATAAATGCTAAATATTCCGTAGAATGAATGAATCTACGATTATTTTTGAAAGTTTGAAATGAAATTGTATTGAACAAATCTAAATGCGGATTAACTGAACAAAGGGAATTGAAAGTTTTACATGATCTCATGAGTGGTGAGTTCAAAAGGGAGGTTGTGATGTCTCGTGGTGTTACCAAGAGTGATCTGTATCTTATATTGTGTTTTGTACAATTAATACTAATATATTCATGGCAACTGGGGGAATCTAACAGATTGTACTATTAGATTTTGTAAATTACCAAACAGTGGTAGGAATCTTTTTGACGAGCTCGACATCCATGAACCGGGACCGCCGGCTTAGCGTACGAAGGACGGCATCCCTCTCGTGCTCATTGATAAAGCGCCTGCGAGCCGTGATATGATACTACAGTGATACTTGTAATAATTAAAAAAATGGACTTCGTTATTATTTAACAGTTTTAAATTTAGTATTAGTGTTAGAGGCCGAAGAATTATAACCCCCTGTATAGGCTTACCAACTCGTGATATATAGATATAACATTGTTTTTACAGAGAAACTTGGATTTGCAACGAGAGGCACGGAAAAAATAAGAGTTGGTAGTAGCGACATTGTTAGTAATTATTCATTGTTATGTTATTATTTGAACCAAGAACTGTTACATATGTCATTCTGGGGCTATTACTAAAATATATATATATATATATATAAAATGACCTTGAATTATAATTATTCTCACGCTTATTACTATTTTTAAATGGAAGTTGACTAAATCGACCTTTCAACCACTCTCATTCGGCTTAGAAATCCATCTCTGCAATATATTTCAAACTCAGTGGTCTTAACGCATTCTGTAATGTCAGTGCCTTTTTTTATTCTGCGTATGTCTTGATTTTGCAGGGTGATGCTGCCAAAATAGCATTTTCTGCGAATTCGGGAAGTTATATAACAAATGTTCCTTCAAAATTGCGCAGTAGCACATAAAAAACAACTCTTATTAATAAGAAAAATTGCATACGTTTCTGTTACGTGTAAAAAATGAAATGATCAACACACCCAAACTACTAAACAAAACATTTTCATTCAATTTTCCACGTTTTGAAACCTATTTAGTGTATAATTATGCAAATCTGATAACTCCAAGCAAAAATTGTTACTTTCAATTATTTTGATGGTTTTACGGTTATGGGTTTGGATTGTGTAACATAGTCAGATTGGTAATTCAAATTATTAAGATTATATAAACATCCCATTAATTTCGGCGGAGACCAATTTTTAGAGATGACTGCATGCTTCTCACAGCTAATTTTTTATTATAAACCATTGTGTTGATTATAATTGACCTCACATCATTTATCTTTAGTTTGTACAGTTCGCGCATATAAAATGATTTAGTTATCAAATATATTGTTATGTGAAAATGCTGGTAGCTGTATTTTGCTCTAAGGCCGGGAATATTCTCAACTGAAAATCAAAAGAAGAATATTTTTGAACTATATTTTTTTTCCAAAAATATCTCTTTTTACTACCATAAACTACGGCATAGATTTTCAAAATTGTAGTATAATTGATGTGTGAATCTATTTCCATATTATCCTTGATCTTTATCGAAATAAATTATAAAAGGAATTCCAACAATAATTTTAAATGACACGTGAATCGGAAGAGGTTTCATAAAGAACTTCTTCCCCAAATTTGTATCACCTATTTTATTATTTATTTTAAAAGTTGCTACCAGGAAAACCCAATGACAGGATGTTGACAGCAAAACAACTTAAGATTTGGTACATTATGAAAATTTCAATAACAATAACTGTGCAAGTAAAGTATTACATTATTACAATATATGAATATAATGAATTATTCAAACTGTCATGCCTGATAAGAGTTTAAAGCTGCTTCAATTGTTTTTTTAAAGAAATGGAACTCATCCAGAAAATATCTATATAGCTGTCACTTAACATATTAATTAACTTCATCGGATATATTGAGTTATTGATTACTTTTGCTGAGGTGGTGAAAAAAATTATCTTTGATACACGTAAAAATGAATTAGTGGCATTTGTGTTCATTGAGAGTCTGTAAGTAACACAAGTTATCTAGATTTTTCCTGTATTTGATCAAAATCCAGGTTATTCCTAATTCTTTGTAAATTTTCATATCGTCGCATATAGAGGAAATTTGAAGAATGTGAAGCACATCTCATGTTACTCAAAAATATATTAAAAAGATAGCTACAAACTGTGTTCTTCCTTGAATATAAGATGAAAGGAGCATCAATAAACTTCCATCCACCTCGATATTTCTAAACCTTACAAGAAGGGTGAAGTGATACACCCTGTCAAAGCTTTCGAAATTTCTGAATAAACAGAATAAGTCAAACCTCTTTCCCCATTTCTAGACATGTTTTTTGGGTAACCCTCCACAGTCGATCGAAAACTATATAGAGAAGTATCTTTTGAATATTTACTATTCTTTTATAGGCAAATTCAGAAAACGACAAGTTACTGACAAATCGAATCATTTTTCTATAGGAAATATAATTTGGTGAACGCAGTAACTTATCGGGGTGAACTAATTAGTTTGCCCTTTCTACACTTGTATAGATTTTCCTGATTATATTTTCATTTTCGGACTGTGGAAGGCTACCCAAAAAACATGTTGAGAAACGTTGTTCATCCACAAAAAATCACATTCATTCAATACTCTTTCTCCATATTCGAGATTATATCATGAATAAAGGGAATCAAGTTAGTGAGTGCTGATCTTTCTCTGAAAGCTATGCTGGTGTAGGGGGATTATGGTTTTTTATTTCATTGGTGATTATACTTTCAAAGAGTTTTCCAAAATGATTCAATAGAGAAATCGGCCTGTAATTTTCAATATATTTATTTCCCTATTTTTATTTTTCCGCTTGAGCTTCTTTCCATGTTAGGGGAAAATTTCATTAGAAAGAGATTTATTGAAAATTATACCTAGAGAGAAGTGGAAATTATTTTCAAGCCTGCAGACATAAAAAAGTGATATATCAAAGTTGTCTTTTTTGGAAGGAACACCCTGTATTTCACTACAGTTTTGAAAAAGTTGAGAAAAAATCATATGGTTTCATATATATAAGGGTTGCGTTTTTCCTTTTGAGGTACGGAACCCTGAAAATTTGAAGCAGATTATCTTTGGAACCATGAAGTATGCCTTATCATGTAGAAGTAGTTGTTAGGTGAAAAAGCATTTAAGAAAAAACTAATATAAAGCACATAAAAACGTCGTACTCAGATTCCTATAATGAAAAACTCAGGAATATAACAGAAAAATTACCTACTTCAGTTAAGGTACTCAAATTTTTCAAAGTGTTCTCTGCTGGGCGTTGTAGAAACCACTGTATCTTTTCTTGGATGGCTCTTTGAAATTCACTTTCATTTTAATGTGTTTCCTTAGCCTCTCTGCAAATATCAGTGAATCTTTTTGTTTCATAAACGGCTTTTTTTGGGGATAACATTTTTTGGACCAAGTAAAAAGTTTACCACCACGCCAATATAAAATTATACAGTAGTTTTTCTACAACGCACGATGTTAAACACTTTTCCGTAATAATAAAAAAATTATGCAGGATAGAAAAATTCCATGAAAATGTTTCTTTGTCTACATAAGGTTATTGTTCTTTATCTAAAAACTCCGATACAGACAGCTTTTGAAAATATGCAAAAATTACCTTGCCATGAATATTTTGCGTTTCCTTTACTACATTGAATTCTGTTTTCTATCGCAGTTTCAATATAAAGTATTAAACTGCATAAGAGGTTTTTTCAAATTAGGCCAAACATTCTTGTTGATTCGTTGTAAATACATTGCCAGTTGTGAACATTCACTAAATAATTGTTGAAAATTAGGATTATATTTGTTTCTCATGTAGTATAGAAATAAAAATATATATTAATTTATTGAATTTCGAGTAAATGCTCAAAATGACAACCATCCTGTTCAATACATAAAGTCACTCTCTGTTCGATAGATTCGTTGAGAGGGAGTTCCTGTCCACAGTGGTTATCTAGAAATACAAAACAGCCAGTGTGCATGATCTAAAGCTATATGCTTTCAAACGATTTTTGTCTCATAAGAGAGATGTAGTTAGTTTGTTACTTTGAAAATGTCCCTGAGTTGTCTTAAGTATCCCCGTATTTTTTTGGAAAGCCCATATTCAAAACTTGTCTGTCACTGGGTTGAAATGTGCCGGAGCTCCATCCAGCTGTAATCACAAATTGCCTGATATCAAAAGGCACATTTTCGAGAAGATCGGGTGGATTAACTCGTAAAAATTGCAAAAAGTATGGTCCTATAGCTAGTGAACCTATAATTTCTTCCCACACGTTAACAGACCATCTAGGTTGATGATCGAGAGTGGGCAAAAATGAGTATTCACGTCTCTATACTAGCGAAAATTGTGTCTGTTTAGTGCGTTGTTATGAAATGTCCGCCCTCCCTAAATTTCTACTTCACAAAATACCCAATTATTCACACTTTTCCGCTTTTTTAACAAGATTGTGCTGCCAGATTTTACAAAAAATTAATATTAGGCGTATCCTTTCATTCATTTCCATCGAATTTTTTATTTCATTTCTTCAAATTAGTGGACTAATTGAGAAATCGGTTGTGTATTTGAAACTATTCTTTGTTTCAGGATACTGATGATGTACCAATGGTCTTGGTCGGTAACAAATGTGATTTGGAGGATGAGAGAGTTGTAGGTAAAGAACAAGGACAAAGTCTTTCTCGCCAGTTCAACAACTGTGCCTTTATGGAAACTTCTGCCAAAGCAAAAATAATGGTTTATGAGGTGAGTATCCAGGGAATTGGCTTTATATTTAGAGTTTCTCAGAACTCGACATCTTTTATTTTCTTGTCTAATATCTATACAGTATGCTCCATATACTGCATTTGAATTTAAAGACAAACTTCTTGGAGATTTTTTCAGAGACAATTGAAGGGACTGAAAATTCAACCATTGAAAACTATTAGAAATATTAAAAAAACAGCAGAATTAGTTCATTTGATAGATTCTTGCAATCTCCATAGACTAATTTATCCCTTACTTCCCTAGTACAAAAAATGACGCGGCCATAATCGCTACTACTTATTAAGTTGTTTGATAGAGTTGATTCGTTAATTGAAACGTATCATTGCACAGCTGTCAGATTGAAAGATCGTCTGAAAATTGTCAAAAAGAGTCAAAACAAAGGAGCGGGCTGCTATGTTGCCATGGACTGTGGCATATAATAAGTCTTGTTCATTTGAACAATCATAAAGATCAGGTAATGTGACGTGACTGATTTGATTTTTATGATCCAGAAGAAGCATTCATTTGTTACTCGAACCCTAAGTAAAACATAACATAATTTTTTAATGGTTTTGTAAAGTTTGGTTTTAATTATTGAAATTTTGAAGGACTTCAAAAATGGATATATAATGCTATATATATATAATATATACAGTGTGACCCATTTAAAATGGAACCACCCCTGTAGAATACGCATTTTCAGTCAATCTCGAAAATATATTTTTTTTAATATTGAGCATCAAAAACTGTATCTTGACACACATTTTCATAACTTTAGTTTCATTTCCAAGGCACTCTATGGTTTTCTTTCTTTGTCAAAAACGGCAAAAGTTTATTAGGCAATTTTTGTTTTCAAATTTGACTACACCACTGGATTCGTAGTCGTTATAAATGAAAACCATCAAAATTTCATAAAAAAATATTTGTTAACAACGAAGTTACAAAAACTTTAATTTTGGAAACAAAGTATTTGATTATAATTTTTATTTAGATTATAGACATATTTAAAATCTGGCAACACTGCCGATACAAAGTAGAACACCAGTGAATTTGTACAGCGATAATCCGAAGTCAATAGCTCATTCCGTTCTACAGTTATAACTCCTGAAAGTATGGTAATGTGAACGATTTGTTATGTACTAAATCACAGCCTACTATTGATTTAGTACAATACCTATGCCTAATGTATTGGTTCAGATTTCCTCAAATTATTGATACCTTCTCTGAAAGCTTGTTTTAGTTGAGTTTTGCAGAATTCAAAATGAACATTTTTTGTCCTGCTTTCTGTTTTATTATTGAATAAATAATTTTGATACTTTAAAACTTGATTCGGTTCATTTCGTTTTCATCGGCTATGGAAGACTGCATAACTTAATTTTTAATTTTCTGTTATTTTGGAATACACTTATGATCTAAACTTAAATAAATGATTTTGAGGGAATATAATTTACAAATCCAGTGGCGTAGTCAGATATTTATTACAAAATCGCTTCCACCACAAATCGCTCACATTACCATACTTTCAGGAGTTATAACTGTAGAACGGAATGAGCTATTGACTTCGGATTTTCGCTGTACAAATTCACTGGTGTTCTACTTCGTATCGGCAGTGTTGCCAGATTTTGAATATGTCTATAATCTAAATAAAAATTATAATCAAATACTTTCTTTCCAAAATTGAAGTTGTTGTAACTTCGTTGTTAACCAATATTCTTTTATTAAATTTTGATGGTTTTCATTTATAACGACGTCGAATCCAGTGGTGTAGTCAAATTTGAAAACAAAAATTGCCTAATAAACTTTTGCCGTTGTTGACAAAGAAAAAAAACCATAGAGTGCCTTGGAAATGAAACTAAAGTTATGAAAATGTGTCAAAATACAGTTTTTGATTCTCAATATTAAAAAAAAAAAATTTCTGAGAATGATCGAAAAATGCGTATTCTACAGGGGTGGTTCCATTTTAAATGGGTCACACTGTATATGTATGTATATATATATATATATATATATATATATATATATATATATATATATATATATATATATATATATATATATATATATATATATATATATTGGCATTTTCGAAGAGGATGACTGGGGACTATTTTCCAATTCATCTCCTTCCTCCGAAGAACAACAACAATTTTAATATTATTATCGATAACTTCCTCCATTTTCTTATGGATGTCTTCTGATCACGTTGATATGATATTTCTGCTACCTGAGAATTGGGCAAGCAGATACGGCCAGCTTTATCTGATCTTTGGACACTTGAGCATGACAAACGAACAGACGTTTACATTCGCTGGTTGTTCCTATCAGTTTTTCGAGTTGTGAACAGCTTGCAAATACAAACTTGACGTAATATCCAACTGTATTTGTATAGGTTGGTACAATCCCGATGCTACAATATAATCCAACTTTGCTGTCAAATTTGCGTTTATGTTTACGTTTACTTCACAATTTAGGATGATAAAATGAGCTGATTAACCCTTTCACTGCTGAATTCTTTAAAATTAGTCGGGCCACCAGTGCGCAATTATTTAGCGCTTGCGAATAAATCCGTCTTGAGCAGCACGGGCACGAAAAATCATATTTTCCAAACCGGCAATTCGTCACCAAACTGCTCCAAACGTATATATCCGCAAATGCTATAAAAACTCAGAAAATAAAAAATAACATTTATTATATAGCAGAACGAATAATCCAGAACAATTAACGTGAAAAATGAAAAACTTGAAAATATAAACATGAAGCATTTAGCAGAAAACTAAAAATTTTTTACGGTGTGATACCGCTTGAAACTCTCGGTATCAATTTCTTGTAAATCCCTTTCTAATTCGTCGTTATCACTTTCCACCAAAAGTTTTTCTAAATCTGCTTCCGATAAATATTTTCTTGCCATTTTTAACACGTAAACAAACGTTACAACTTTATAAATACAAAGAAACTACTGACTGCAAAAGCACGTGTACATATGATTTGATGGGCCCTCAGTGCTCAAGACGTGTGAAATGAAGTCACGTGATTTGGTCTTCATTGGCCAATTCATTGTCTGCTGTTTGTTGTATGCATCATACGATAGCGGAAATAGTCCATTTGAGCACCTAGAATAAAAATAAACGCTTGCGTATGTAAACGTCTTGAGCACTGAGGGCACTGAAAATATTTACGAATATATCAGGCTTGAGCAGCGAAAGGGTTAAGCAATACTATACAGATTACAGTTGAATGTCCTTGGTCTGAATATGATTTTTTCAGATGTTCTAGAATACCTCCTGACTTCATATCGGGTTCGGTATGAAAACGGTAGATCAAAGAGTTTGTTCTTGAACATTCTGCAAACTTCAAACCGGTATGGACGCATCACTGGATGTTACGACATAGTTTTGGTTTATTGTGCGCATAGTTTTGTTAATGCGAACTCTTGACAAAATAAATGAATTAGTCTGGCTGCTTGCGAACAAAATAAGTTTTTTGGTATAGGCAAAGAGTTCACAAGCTGTTTGCGAGCTAGTAGCGATCAGCTCGAGTACTTCTAATTTGGTCTGTACCTGACTTAAGAGTCACTATTGTGTCCGAGCACATTAATTCTGTAAATGCTTTCATGTAACCCACTCTCTATCATCACCAACTTGGGTAACATTGCTATCCAAGTTGATCACAATCCAATAACTTTTTACGTAACAGAGGCATAGCCTAACCTAGCTTTCCAAAAATTGACAACATTTGGCTACTCAGGTGATCTCACAATCTGGCAATGTACAGCTCTTCAGAGTCCACCATGAAGCTATAAAGGCTATATACAAATTCCATTTTAGGTCTAATTTTTCATGAATTTGATTATAATTGATTTTCCCCTATTGAGGAAGACTTACTTTTAGGCATTTTGGTTAACTTAGAGTTGTAAATAATTGCAATATCGAATAAATAAGACACTAATTACTTTACCTTTATAACTTTTTTGTGACACTCAGTAAAAAAACTGCCATTTTATTGAAGTCATTCATGTCTATTCGATGTTTATTCATTCTCTACATACCTTTCAAATAAGAAATAATTGTAATATTATTAAAAACGTATTATGATTCACATTTATGTCATGGTGTTTAATTTCATATCAATTTATTAATTAAACTATTTATGCCCTAGTATAATGATTTGTGTCCGTATATTGATCCAAGTTCTATAGTGTGTTGTATTGATGTTATTATTATATATGCAATAGTTATATTGGGATCCGTTTTTCAGATATTTTATGACCTAGTTCGACAAATCAATAAGAAATCTCCAGACAAGGGAAACAAGCCGAAAAGTAATAAAACAAGGTGCAGTATTTTGTAATTAAAGTAATATCCCATGGAACCAAAAAGTACATTCAAAGATTTAAAGACTATACGTAGTGTGAAAGAAGGCAAGTGCGGACTGAAAGTCTCTTGCAGTGAAGTTTTTTAAAGCTCTGTGTATCATCATTTAACCTTAATTTGAATATTTGTAATAAATAAAGTTGTCAGTTAATTTTTCCACAATCAAGGTTGTTATTATATCTAGATGCAATTTAGTGATAGAGTATTTTGAAATACTGCCAATTTTGTGGTGTCAAATAGAGATAGAAATTTTGTGAATTAGTGGTATTTGGTACTTCTGATTCAAGACTATCTACAGGACAATACTTCACCAAGCATAAAAGCATATTTCTAAGATTCATGCCTATACGAAATAGGATGTCTGATGTCTGCCATCTTTGGATCTGAAAATGAACTACGTCTCCATTGAGTCTTGGTACGTCTGCCGACATAAAAACTTTTCTTTAACCATATATGGATGTAGTAACTTGTGGTGAGATGTGATAATAATCCTATGGTGCTTTTCTAGTAGATAGTGATGTCCTTGAGAGTAATTCCATTCTCCAAAAGGTGCACTCTTTCGAATCACCTGATGATTTTTCTTTCCAATTTTGACTATTCACACCATAAAAGTATGTCTTCTTACGACCAAACATGTTTCCGAATCTATTGTAATGTCATGATTAGCTTTAAGAATATTAAACGTCTCTTATATAAATTAATAAATGTGCGATGTATCTTTGAATTTTAAATATAATTGTTGCACTTTATGAATATTTCCTATATTTATCTTTTAGCAGTATTTATTTTAATAAATAGTAAAAGAATCAGATCCCGCCATTTTATTCCCAAGCTGTGATTGTTGCGAATGTCTTTCGTAAAATTGACTAATAAGTGTTTTGCTTCAGGGATAAACACTTCTGTTTTCTATTAAATTAAAAATATTGCATATTGATTATCTAATTCAAATCGAATTCAATTTGAATTGAATATCTATATATATATATATATATATATATATATATAACATTCAGAATGCTATTTTGTTGTGTTGCATGCTCTCAAGTACTTTGGGGAATAAAAAGGCCAAAAAACACATTTTCTCAAAGAAAGTACGCAAAATGCTTCCTTTTTCATTAACATGTACGCACTTATTTACCAACTGAAACATTAGTTTTATGTCTGAAGTGGTGATAATGGGTGAATAATTGTGTGTAGATTGTACTGAAGAAAAAGGAGAAATTTTCGTAATATTGCTGTATCTTAACTCCACTATTTTTGCAAAAATGAGTGTTTGAAATTTTGTCGAATTTAACCTTCAAAATCAAGTAGTCTATTTCCAAAATGAAATGCAATGATATTAAAGAAGGCAGGTTTTCGGAGCCCAGTTTTGACTGCGGATTCCAACAAATGAGAAATTGCCTTCAAAAGTGGAAAATAAATCATCAAACACCAATTTTTCCGACATGAAACATGTAAAATGTCTTGTTTGTATATTGGCATTATCTACATACAGTTATTCACTGGTTTTTTTTTTCAATTTCACACGTCAAAAATGAAGCACTTACTATTCGAATCCAAATAGCAATAAGTTTCCCTTTTCCGACATAAATCTCGCAACATGTCTCCCTATATTCACCCATTTTTTATATTTCAGTTAGAAAATCAATTAATGTTGAACAATTTTGTATCACAATTCAATTTCAAAATGTTTCTTGAAATAAATGACTTGGGCATGCAACTATACCGTGTGTGACAGGATCATGGTACACCCCCCTGTATCTCCTTTAGTTTTGAAGGTAATTGATTTAAATTTGGGATATCCCATATACATAATAAGCGGCACTTCTTGACCTACAAATGATTTTTTTTTTTCACTTCCGGTTTCGCCGGAAGTGATACCAACTTTCGATTTTTGAATAGAACACCCTGTATATTATTACATTTCTAAAATTTCATTTTTAAATCCAATATACCAAAATGACATTTCAAACGTAATTTTTTATAATTCAATTTTTAGTTTTTCATCTAAGTGTGCCATGATGGTTCCGATTTATTCCAATTCACCCGTCTAATGCTAGAAAAATCGAAATTTCGTCAAAAATACAAATTGTTCATTTTTATTAAATAAATTTTTTTGGGGTAAAACTAAATTTTTTCAAATGGAACCATATTGGTACCGTGGTACCATTTATTAGTACTATTAATAAGGAATTTATTCATACCTGCTAATAAAATGTGCGATAAATACAATCAAAATTACAGCTAATCGAAAATAAGATAATACAATTACTTTGTTCTAATTTAATGCTAAGAAGTTACTAAGGTGGCTTTGAAATACAAAAAATTAACACAAAATATTACAACAATTGTTCGAAATGCTGTCCATTATCTCGCATAGCTGTTTCTTGAAGAACGTTCGCTAATTGCTGGGCCGTTATACTATTAATTGCGTGTCTTACTCGCAACTCCAGGTCCAGGGTTGTAACGGCGGTTGCATAGACAATGTTTTTTTAAAAGGCCCCAAACAAAGAAATCAAGAGGTGTCAAATCAGGTGACCTTGGAGGCCATCGCACAGGACCATTTGTCGAAATTACGTTTTCTTGGAATGCCTGTTGAAGGTAATGAGTTACTATTCTTGAATTATGGGGAGGAGCTCCATCTTGTTGGAAATACATTCCCTGTCGTAGATGGACAGGTAATTCAGTTAACCTGTCCTCAATTTGATTTTGCAGAAATCCTAAGTATCTATCTCCAGTCAAGCGTCCTTCAAATATTATTGGACCAATGATTCTACGACCGAGTATTCCAAGCCAAACATTGAAACCGAACCGCACTTGAAAGTTACCCTCCCTCAATAAATTTTGATTTTCTTGTGACCAATAGCTTGTATTTTGTCGGTTAAATAATCCCATATTTGTAAACCTAGACTCGTCCGAAAATAAAATCCTTCCCAAAAAAGCATTGTTTGGCTGCACATTATTCTTTAAGATCCAATTGCAATATTCCATCCTACGTTCATAATCATTTTCGCACAGGTGCTGGTGCAATTGATATTTGAAAGATTTATAATTATATTTGTGCAAGATTCACACCGTTTGGTGACTAATTTCCAATTCAAACCCAATTTGCCTTAAAGAAACAGTCTTATCAACTTCTATTCGAGCTAAAACATTAATTTCCGTTCCTTCGTCAATGATAACGTTTTCCTCGGTATCATGGTTAGGCTCTCTTCGGAATTGATTTTCAAGACGATTAAAATAATTTCTCGCTGGACATTGTCTATCAGGATATGAGTGGTTTCGGATCCCACTATAAAAGGTAAGGTCCCCGTGATCTTAACTCGTACAAGTTTTCATTAACTTCTGAGGGTTGGTCAAACAACTAAGAAAGCGGTTAAAAACAAAAAAAAAACAATATCGGTTGGCATAAAGGTTTCTAGCCGCAACGGCATTTTTTCTACATTCCCCATAAATAATTAACATGTCCACTTTTTCATCCCTTGTATAAATGTGGGGCATTTTGAATAAAAATAACAACAAATGTAAATACTTTTCCAATACACAATAAAAACACCGATAAACCAATACCTATTTATTTGACAATCTGAATAATTTCATTGTTTTCAAAGCCTCCTTAGTAACTGATTACCTTCAACAGGCATTCGAAGCTATGCGAGTTCAGAAGTGCATTGACGTTAATGGACAGCATTTCGAACAATTGTTGTAATGTTTTGTGTTCATTTTTTGTATTTCAAAGCCACCTTAGTAACTTCTTAGCATTAAATTAGAACAAAGTAATTGTATTATCTTATTTTCTTTTAGCTGTAATTTTGATTGTATTTATCGCACATTTTATTAGCAGGTATGAATAAATTCCTTATTAATAGTACTAATAAATGGTACCAATATGGTTCTATTTGAAAAAATTGAGTTTTACCCCAAAATCGATTACGATGAACTTTATTTGCTCATAAAAAACGCAATTTAGTATTTTTGATGGGATTTCGATTTTTCTAGCATTAGGCGGGTGAATTGGAATAAATCGGAACCATCATGGCACACTTAAATGGAAAACAAAAAATTGAATTATAAAAATATTGACGTTTGAAATGTCACTTATGTGGTATCATTGGATTCAGAAAATTATGCAGATTTCAGAAATGTAATAATATACAGGGTGTTCTATTTAAAAATCGAAAGTTGGTATCACTTCCGGCAAAACCGGAAGTGAAAAAAAAATCATTTGTAGGTCAAGAAGTGCCGCTTATTATGTATATGGGATATCCCAAATTTCAATCAATTACGTTCAAATCTAAAGGAGATACCGAGTGTACCATGATCCTGTTACACACGGTATATTGAAATGGCGGAAATTAAACAATTGCTTACATGAATCAAGGGGAAATCATTGCGCATATTTGAATTCGAATAGTTGGGGTAGTTCATTCATTGCAACCAACTTGTCAAAAATGATAATTCCCTAAATGTTTCAGCGTTATCTGTGAAAATTTAGGTTTTTAGTTACTTGTGGAATTGAAAAATTATTGAATAAGTGTGTGTAGATTGTGTTAAAATGAAAAGGAAACATTTTACGTTTTTATGCTGAGAATTATTGATTTGTGGCATCAAAGATATAAAATTTCATTGATGTTTGAAACTTTACAATTTTGAACAAACGACAAATTACCTTCAGAATTCACCTGGTGACTATGAGTTTTGAGGGTATTATCATTTGTAACAAAATCCCCATGCAAACACCCATGTTAGTTTTCATTGTTGGAAACATTTCACGCAACTGTTGTAATGTCTTAGTAGTAGCACCATGTTGGAGTACAATGGTTACGAATTTGACAAGCTTTACATTTCAGCCACAAAGCTACTCGATTGCTACAACAGGTGTTGTTTTGATGAGTCGACATAAAAAATTCAGGAATATATTTTAGTATTTCTGAGTAATAACCATCTGTTGCTAGCTTGGTTGACGCTACGCAAAATGCCGAATTCTTAGTGAGGAGTACAACTATATAAAATGTTTACATGCAAATGACATGCCAATAGGAGAATTTCTTGAAGGGGCACACACATCAACTTCTGCCATGGTGGGAGTTAGTTTTCCCATTATTTTATCTCTCTGGATTGATTAACATGAATAATTGCCAGCATATTTTTGAAATGTTATAATAGTGGGGGATCAAAAATATGTAATACATCATAGATAATTCCGACATTTTGAATTTTCAAAATAATATGTGTCTAGTAATTTGTCCCTAAGAGATAAATCATTTTACATACGTAGGCAGTAAATCAGAACTATGCTTTATAATTTTTTATTGTGGTTTGATGTTGGTTCAAAGTATATGTTGCAGATAACAAAAATATCAAAAAGTGTTTTACTATTTTATGTTACAGAAGAGGAATAATATTTCTTGGTGAAAGTATGTGATTGTAATTTTATTATGCTAGATTCGAATTTAACGCATTAACTAAACTACAATATTTGCATTAAGAAATTTCAGAATTTTAAAACAAATTGGATATATCACTTGAAATGAAATTCAATTCCATTAGTTTCTAATGATTCTACTGGTTAAATTCTGAATTTGGTTACAACAGTGAAATTCCCTGTAAATATTGAAAATAGATACAAATGAAAAATGTCTATGGGGCACAAGTTTGAAATATTGCAATTGGTGAACTATTGTAAATATTTGAAGTAAAGTTAGAAGATTGAAATGGCTATTAGCTTTTCAAATTTTAATAGCTCTTTTTACAAGTTATTTTGTTTTTTGAATTCATAAATTTCCATTTGAATTAATCTGAATCAGATCAGTTGGTGTTCATTTAGATTATTCATCAGTGTACAGATTAAGTGAAAATAAATCACATGAAACTGATGTTTATTCATGTAGTGGTTAAAACTTCATCATTGTCTGGCAACATGTCGCTACTATTTTCCAGAGTAATGTCAAGAAGGTAAGTAATTGTTTCAGACTTTTTTTCAACCGATCAGATTTTTTTATCTACAATAAATAACACCATTTTCTTTTATCAATATTTGTTTTTTCTAAAAATATCAAACTTTATGGGTGAACTATTTTTGCGATTGCCTCATTGTTGGTAATTTTTCAAGCATTGTAACTCAAATTTGTTCAATTGCACTTTTATTTTTGGCTTTATTTCCATTTATGTTTTTTTTTATATATATTTCTTTTCGTCAGAAGCCCAATTGAACTGGCTTTTTTCTCGATGATATATAAAAAGCTACCAAAGCCCCTTTTTTCCAGAACAAAACTTATATTTTCAATGTATTACCATAGGCACAGATTTCGAAATCGTATGTAGTGTGGAATATTTGAGTTTTAAGTAGTGTTACGTAGAATAATATCATTTATTCCAGGGTTATTATGTATATAATACTGACATTTATTCCTTCGGATTTCCTAGTTAATTTTGAGATTTTGTGAAGTTGGCAATTCTGGGCCATAACAAATGTCATTCAAAATGCAGGTATTGTCATAACCCCTTCAGTTGAATATTCAAAATAACCTTGATGTAGGTCAAGAAGAGCATTATTATTATTCAGATAGTTCTCCCGGGCATTTAGATTGCGATAGGATTCCATGTCTTTCCAATTGTGTTCGTTTTATCTAGCCTTCTACTCTGTGCCACAGGCGATGAACTGAATATTTTGCTTTAATTCCTTCTATCCTTCACATTCTCTTCCTACCCTCCACATTATGTCTCTAAAACGTGACGAAACACTGTGATGTCAGTCAATTTGACTATTGGATATTAATAATATCCAGCATTTGCATTTTTTTATCTGACTATGATTAAGACCCGGGTTTTCAATGTCATGTTAAATTTTAACTCAGTGTTAACTTGGCTAAGATTTAGTTTTTCGATGTAGGGTAAGAATTTCGAGTCAATTTTCAACTGTCCGTTGGAAAACCGAGCCACATCGGTCTAGTTTATCAACCAGAGTCGTGACGTCAGCACAACGTCACTGATTATGTATGTGGATTCGATTTCCTGCTGCTGTGGGACACAGACGTCGAACACGTGGTCAGGAAGTCAGGTTAATGTGAGTTATTGTACAGCCGTTTCACGTGCATCGCATCATTTCGAGTAAGACAATCCCGTTTGCCCACGGAAGAAGGAGGGCCGAAGTTGTGGCTATATCCCCGTTTACTGGCATATCTTGTAATATAGATAGGCCATAAAAAACAAGCAAGCAAGATTATGTATTTCTTCTTTGTGACAATGTCACAGATATGTAGCAATTGTTTGGTATTAGAGGGGTAACTCTGAGAGGGATTGAAGGGTATCTAGCGTACTCACTAACACCTCAGAAGGCTGACTCTCCCCTGCAGACCAACAATACCGTATCTAGCGTGGCTTATATGATCTAAGATTTCAACGCTCACGTAAAAATACAACTAACTTGACACTAAAAGCGCAGAATACAGAACACCTAACCAAAGATTAGAGGTTACTCTACTCTTTGACCTGACTGCCCAGAATTGAAATTCTGCTTTACCGCTTAAACGAGTTTGATTGATTGATGAAAGTCTCGCACAACTTGCCAACTTCAAAAACTTCTGCCTCTCCAATTGTAATAATTTAATCAGGGTTGTGTAGGAAATGGCAAAGTGGATAACTGGATCATTTATTTTTAGTCCCAAAGTCTATATTTTTGTATATAAAAAAGTTATACTAATAGGTCTCTATATTTCGAGTGTTGGTGCCTGTCCCTATCTTATTCGTGTTTTAATGCATTTTCGACTGTCATCTGTCAAGATGCCATTTGAACTTTAACGCAGAAGGACGCAGCTGGTCGAAAATCGTAAAAATTATTGACACCAGCGGATAGACCAATATAATTCCATTAGGTGTGCATGCGTGAATGTTTTCATGCATCACATTAACCCCCATCATCATCTTCGTCACTAACACAGAACTGAATTTAAAGGTGTGAATCGCCGGTTTCGAACAAGGACTGGTGGCTCGGTTGGAAGAGCGTTCGACTAGAAATCGAAAGGTCCCAGGTTCGATTCCGGGCCAATCCACATTTTTATTTTTCAGTTCTAATTTTCATTTTCTCGACTGATGCAACAAACTTTTTTCGTATATATATATATATATATATAATATATATATATATATATATATACATACATACATATATACATCGTAGCTCCATAAACCCTCAAATAAAACTAAAGTTACACCAAAATGATGAATATAGTGAAGGTCATCTATCTAGTACTTTTTACGGAGACGATCCAGTACTAACATTTTCACTCTTGGAACAACGCTGTTCCGGCCGTTTGGGTATGGCGTAAGGCCCACTTTTATCTTGTTGAGTTTACTAGTGGTTAGAATGTGCCTTCAACCGATCATAAAACGAACATCATTTCGAACCACTAGTTAACTGGAACCTATAAAAGTGGGCCTTAGTAGTGTGACTCGCCTTAATGGAGTGTACTCGAAAAGTTCCAACTCCGACATAACCTTAATCTAGACTGCTGATCCCGTATGATGAGAATTCATCCAATTACAAGATATCAAAGAGCTTTTAGAGTATGCGCATTTTGTGTCTGTGACGATTCAAAATCACATAATGGCTCCTCGTTAGATGTCAATGTCTGAAATGACATTATTTGTGCTTTCTGCGCTTTGCGCAGACACGTTTACGTAAATTCTATTTGGATGAATTTTTCGAGTGGTGGGGATATGACCTCTAGCGGTCTAGATTAAGGTTATGTCGGTGTTACAACTCGAGAAGTTGCCAACTTCAAAAAACTTTTGAAGGTTTTTCTTTAAGTTGGCAACTTGTGCGGCACTGCCACCGACATAACCTTAATCTAGACCGCTAGAGGTCATATCCCCACCACTCGAAAAATTCACCCAAATAGAATTTACGTGAACGTGTCTGCGCAGAAAGCTGAAATGTCATTCCATACATTGACTGTAACGAGGAGCCATTATGTGATTTTGAATCGTCACAGACACAAAATGCGCATGCTCTAAAAGCTCTTTGATATCTTGTAATTAGATGAATTCTCATCATACGGGATCAGCAGTCTAGATTAAGGTTATGTCGGTGGGCACTGTCCTTTTGTGGAGTTTGTCATATGAATTGTCTTATTATTGTTGGTGAATATTACTATTTTTTTTCAAATGGAGTTAAGTAAAACGACCTACGACGTTGTTTCCTCTAGCATTGGAAACACTGTATACTTTCTTGAGCAAATCCTCAAATGTATCTGGCGTCATACGAAAAAGATTTTTAAATCGATTGTCCCTAAAATGGGACAGAAATTTCTGCAAAGTTTTCAATATATTCTATATTTACTTCATCTTCGTCTTAAAAATATCACATTGAAATTTAGGGACCATCAGTAGCCACGGACCGGAAAAAACAAAATCAAGCCCAAAAATCCAAAATAAATACCAGCTGTTTGCCTTTGTTTTGCTCCGTACGTTCCGGGTCGATCGGGTATAAATTCAACCCTTCCTTTACTCCGAAGTCACGTGACAAGAATCTACTCTTACGCCACTCCAACTCGGCATTAAATAGCCGATCGCACCTATTATACGCTGTTCAGGGCAAAGATTAGAGGTCCTCTGCTCTTTGTTATTACATATGAGCCGTAGTGTAATCAATTTTGTTGTTTTTATTGTTATTATTTTAGGCAATGAATCAGCTTGAGTGATTTGAGTTGTTGAAAGGATGTTTTTGTATATTTGAGATTTCCCTAAAAGTCAGAAACGAAAATTTGCTCTGTTCCGTGCCTCAGTGTGGTTATTATATATATATTCCGATCAAAGGATATTTTTCATATATTCCCCCCAAAAGCAAATATTTGTGTGAGAAGTGACAGAATGTCCTCAATATCGGAAAACTCATTTGAAAATTGATGTTTACAGTGAATATATGTTGGTCATTGTTTTTTCAATATAGTGAACTTTCCATTCGACCATCCCCTGAAGTTTTGTGTTGATCCTTCAAATAAAATGAACATTCGGAATGAAGAGCAATTCTTCATCTGAAAATTACAGTACTGAGTCGCTATAGTACAATTTCCAAACATAGAGTACATTAAAGTATGTTGATTAGGAAAATAATTTGCGAAAATTGTCAGCATTGCTCTCCAAATAGAGTAGAACATCAATATCTTTTTACGAAGATATCGATAGAAACACGAATTTCTTGTTGATTCAACAAATTGAGGATTCACGGTGTGGTTGAGCTTGATGATGGCAACATCTATGATTTGTATTTCGAAGTAACAAGGTGAGGTTGATTTCGAATCAAAATCATATAGGTCGCACTCTAGAGTGGGCAGTTTTTAACCAGATGTTCCCGAATGACACCGATTCTGTACTCTACAAATTTATGAACGCTATATCGTGAGTTTATTCTCACTCTGAGTTGGTTTATAAACTCGTCCCTCCATAAACTTCAAATGCAGTTGCTTAGTTTCGTTCTGTGCTTCAACCCTACTTCTTGAGGCCAGGTTTTTCAATGGAGTGTTTAAAAATAACTCGTAGTTCACTTGATAAATCGAGCAACACTGAACTCCGGTTCCTCATTCAAACTGAAGTTCAAAATCTCTATTAGAAAATCGGGTCTAACCTGTATCGAAAAACTGGGCCTTAATTTTGATTTAATCCTACCTACTCTCTTCTACCAAAAACAAGTAGTTTTACTGTCTAGTGCTTGAAATTAAACGAATAAAATAACTATTTCATCTTCTAGAAGATAATCAGCTAGGTATCTGGATGGTTGGACAAATGAACATTTTTAGTGTTCAACACTGTCCCTATCTGACGTTTTGCACAATAACAAAATTATTTTCTAGGTTAACTTATTCTGGAGTTGTTTTTGTTGTAGTTTGTTGTTTTCAAAAAATGGAGAAGTCCGAATCAGTATCCAGCACTGAAAATGGCAAGTCTTTTTTTTCTCATTTGTATAAATACAAGGGTAACCATGAACTATCCCAACAACAGAGAAGAGAGGTATATCTTCAAAATCAACGACAGAAAAGACATAAGGTAACTGATGAAAACAGGGAGCTGTGTGACGAATTTGTCAAGCTCATCAGCACTGGAGATGAGCTAATGGAATACGAAACACCAGGTGAATCTAAAGAAAAACAATGGAAATTTGAACTGATGGATTCTGAATGGTTTACTGAAATTCCAGAGGATCTACATGAAAACTGGTTGGTTAAATTTGGACCTGAAGGATTTAGAGTTCTTGTTGTATCTCGAAATAACCACACAACTTGCTATAACAAAAAAGGGAGAGTCATACTTAAAATGAGAAGTCATTTTCCTGGAGGTGGGTATTCTGAAGGCTGCGGAATCACTGTACTTGACTGTATTTACAATAATGTATTGAAAACTATCTTCGTGTTGGACTGTTTGTTTTGGAATTCAATGTCAATGCTAGAAAGTGAAGCTAGCTTCCGTTTCTATTGGTTGAAATCAAAGTTTGATGAAGAACCGAAGCTTAAGAAAAATCAAAGGTACACATTCATTTTGATGGATTGTTTTGCCGCACAAAAGCCTTTGATACAAGACGCAATATTCACCCCATTCCAAGTTGAAAATCATCAATTATTTTATGATGGGGTTGTTTTCTATCACAAGGAGTCCCATTATACATTTGGATCCACACCCCTAGTAGCATGGTTGGCATCTTATATGTTACCAGAGATTTTGCAGATAGATGTTCCAGAGGAATATATGGCTAGAAAACCGAAGGGTTATGTTTGTCAAAAGAATTTCCTAGAGCAGCTCAAAACAAGGAAAAGAATGGGAAATAGAAAAAAACCAGGAGAAAATGAACTGGAAATGGAGTCATAGTGAATATGGATTATGAATTTATTAAAAAAAAAAAAATTTGTTGTGATGTTTGTCAAGTTTTTATTAAAGTACTTATAGCTAAAGCATTGTCTAAATCTTTAGACAATAAAGATAATTTTTCAATATTGAATTAGGTAGTAGGCGAAAATTTTAAATACCTCTCTGAAATGAGTTGAAAAGTTATATTTTCTTGGCCAAGTGATTCATTGCCAAAAACTACAAAATTGGTAGGTCTACGAAACAATGAATGGGTGCTTCTGATCAAGTTCAATGGGAAGTAGTTTATTATTATTTGTAGAGTATCTTCTTCAGCCTAAAACTTCTGGGAAATGAGATGATGGAACTGTTATAACATTGGAGTCATGAGGGAGTGCTTATTTTTCTGGAATTGATAGGAGGGTTTGCTTCTGGGTCAAAATTTGAGGATAAGAGGTTCTATGAACCTCTTCAATTGCTAATGTACCATGATGTGAGTAAACACTATTTCTCTAAGGTGTCATAGTATATTTTTCAGTTTTTCACATATTCATCTGCTTTTGTTTTACAAGAATTAGACTAATTAGGTATTTTAGGAAGAAAAACTGTGTTGAATTATGCTGCTAATTAATACAAACGAAATAATTTATCATTTGATTTTATGTTTTGCTATATTAGGGGACTATCGATTTTTGTTTTTAAATCCAACAACAGTCCCCCATTTCATGATTGTTTTCCGAATTGAGACGTGGGTGAGTTTGTGGGGTTGATTATTAGTGGGCTTGTGTTTATGATCGCAGAATCAAGTTTACTTCAGTGTGGATTTGAAAAAAGTTTATAGGTATTTATAGAGAAACAGCCTCAATCATAACTCTGTCATATTACCTACTTCCTCATAGCTATTTCAATTCTGTTTCGAGTTTTAAACGGCCATATTTTCGCGGGCTGACTTCACTTGTATCAGACGAGTTTCCACTAGGAGTGCGTTCCACTAAGCGCTCACAACGATCACGACCGCGGTTTTTCCCGTTCCACTTGCTTGCGAGCGTAAAGTCGAAATGTGTCGGGCCGTTCCCACGGCGCATGTAGGACACGCAACGGTTGTAGCAAAGATTATTGTTCTACGAACACTCTACTCTTTGGTTGTAGTCTGTTTTTAGCCGGCAGTCTTGGCGTTAAAATTTTTAATAATTTGGTTCTATTGCAATCACTCATTTGCTCTTCAATTCGCTTCCAGGCATCATGAATTAAATTCCTGTTTTTATGGTTTGGATCCCGTGGGTTCCAAATAATCGGCTCGGCTTCATGGCATAGAATTGTAATTATAATATACTGACTAGAATGCGTTTCAAGTTGCGCGAAATGTCCCATGCATGGTGGCCGCCATTGTTGTTTATGTCCTCGCAGTAGCGGAACAATTCCAGTGGCATTGCTTGTAATGGAAAATAGGGTATATCATAATAAAACGTTTTTTTTTTAATAAATGATGCATCAAAGGTACAGAGAATTGTGAATATAAATGTTATATACCTATGTAAAAAATGTTTACTCTTCCACCCATCTATTATATGAAGATATATGAGACATGTTTTACATATCCTTATAATTGAATAGGTATTTCTATCAAGATTTTTTATTGCACTATTACATCAATATTTGAAAAATGAGTAAGTTATAAGGTCACATTTGATGTGGGTGCCAGATCATAGGGGGTTCAGAGATAACAAAGAAACAGATTGCCTCGCCAAAGAATAACAAACACTCAATTTCCTGACTCAGAAACCTTCTGTGGAATCTCTTAAGTCCATAAGAGAAAAGAGTTTCCAGGCTGGGAAACATGAAATGAAATCTCACTGGAATAAAGTGCCAGGATAAAGACAATAAGCGAAAGGGCTAGTGAGCCTATCGCCAAAGAAAGTTAAACAGCTTCTCGAGTTGGACAAGAAATACTTGAAATTGGTAACGGGACTCTCACTGGACACTGCCCTCTGAGGTATATTTTTAACATTGTATTTATCCATTTTTCAACCGAAGAAACAAAAAGGAAGAGGAGGAGGTTCTCTAGTCGACGCGTATATTTTTTTTATGTATAACCACGCATAACTTTTTACAGAGGAGTCCGATTCCGACGATTCTTTTTTCATTGGATAGGGCATACTCCGAAGTTGGTCCCATTTGAATTTGAAAAAAATCCACTCCTAAGGATAGCAAAATGGAAAATATTTATCGTTCACCCTTTGAATTTTGATCCGTTAACCGATTCTATCAGGCATAACTTTGTACTGGGTTTTCCGATTTGGTTGATTTTTTTTATTACCTAGGGTATACCTCATAGTTGATCATATTTGGGTTCGGAATGAATTAATCCACCCCTATGGGTAGAAAAATAGGGGATGATTGATTTTTCACTTGGGAACATTGGCACACATATGTAGTTGACATTGACAGATCGCTATTTTCATTATTTTTGTTCTCCTACATCCGTCACAATAATAACATTCTATGGAAGGATGGAATTATATACAAAGTGATGAAATGAACTTACCAGGACTATCAAAAATAATTGAAATTATATAACAATAAATATAGTTGAAGTAGATAATCGTATTATTTAACTGTTATTAGTTGAAGTAAGGTGGGTAAGTAAGTATTTTGGAATTAATCAAAAGTTAAGTAGGTAGTAATTAGTATATTTCAGCCACAAAATTGAAAATAAAACTTTTTTAAAGAATGATTAGGAACGGAACTGAAAATCAAAGAATAAAATAAACTTCCTTAATCTTGATAACCAAGCTCCTAAACTAATGTAAGTAACTAATTTCGAGTCGGCGCCAAACAAATAATCAACGAAGATCATTAAATTTCTTCAAAAAAATTATCAGAATGTCACCGTGCATCTCGACGCCATCATTTTATGTTTTACCTAGCTTGTTTGTTTGGCGCCGCTTCAAAATTAGTTATTTACATTAGTTTAGAAGCTTAGTTATTAGGACTGAGGAGGTTTATTTTATTTTTTGCTTTTCAGTTCCGTTTTTCGTCGGTTTAATTTTTTGTTAAAAAGTTTTTATATAAGTGATCTTTGCCTCTCGACTATACCGTATATTTTAATTGTTTGAGAATATTTTTTGCCATTTGTTTAATTCTGTATTGTTGACGCTTCAAAATGTATCATATTAAAACTGTTTTTTGAAAATGCCTTTATCTGAAAGGGAAAGGATTGAAATTTTAATTATGATTGGTGTTGGCGATATGATGCGGACTCAACAAGAGGTATGCAGATTATTCCATGAAATGCACCCAGATAGTGAACCTATTCCACAATCTACTGTAAGCAGAATAGAGCGAAAATACAGAGAATTAGGACACGTGAGGGATGCACCAAACCAAGGTAGACCTACAGTTAATGAAAATAATCAATAAGACGAGACGTAATTTTGTCGGTATCTGGATTTCTTACAAAATACATAATTCCTGATTTGACCCAGCTTTTTCCTGATATTCAAATAGCCAATAATTTAGACCGCAGAAGGCGCACCGCAACATTTTGATGCAACTTTGGTAGTGTATCCAGTAGCTGCATAACTACGTAATTTCATATACTAATTCTTAATACGTTTATTCATTTCGTTTTTTGTAAAAATACAGTATCGTATAACTTTCTAATAAAATTTTGAAAACACCTTTTGTATTGTTGCCCACCCTCTACCTTTTTGACGCAGCTTGTGATATATTTTTGGAATCAGCTCAGCAAGTTAAATGAGGGTGTTCATTTAATAAAACCGCTGATGACGTCATCACTCGAAGGTAGATCACCCTGTATATTGGATTATTATTTAAAAAAAACATTAAATTAAAATAAAAAATCGACCTGTTTCGGGAATTTTTAATGATATTGTTTATTTAGCTAATAATGAATGTATGCGTTACTTTATGGACACACTGAAAAGGCGATATATCATTACCTACTACTACAAACTAATTATATATAACAGTTTTTAATTTATCCACTACAACAACAACAACAAAAAAGACAACAAAGTACAAAGACACATCCAAACCGAACACAAAGAAATTAAAGAAAAATGGAATGATTTGGCAACGCTTATAAGTTCCAACCGACAACGCCGTTATGTTTACGAATAGATGATATAAATACTACCGTCATACGTTCAGTTGATTATCTTCGTCGCACGCATGTAATATGCCTATGAAGTCATACTTTTCTTCATTGTTTGGTGTCCTCCTTGCCTATCGCATAAGGGTGCCACGAAATTCGGGTGCGCAGTAGACTAAGCGCGTTCTAGTCAGTATATTATAATTACAATTCTATGGTTGAACGCCATCGCCCGAGCTCCTTTGAACAGTGTTCATTTACCGACGGGAGTCACCGCGCCAACCGAAGATCGCCAAGCTTGCACCATAGACAAATTAAAAATGAATTTTTAGTTTCTCTATGTCAGCAACCAATCGCAACGCAGGCAATTCAATTTGAAGGTATAATAACACCCACGTGACTTATTCCATTTACCAAAGGTGTTTTCTGGCGTAAAAACGTATTCAATCTTGCATTTGAATACGATTTTACGTGACGTTATTATTATCGCGAACCGCAAGAATGCATAATTTCGAATACGATTCAATAATCAAACCTAAATTAAGAAATTTTCCGTTAGAAAGTCCGTAGACAATACTGTCACGATTATTAGTGGACAATGGAATGTCCCACTACCAAGATTTATTTGGGGTATTATTATAAATTATGAAAACACAAAACAACGAATTATGTTTTGAAACTGAATTCGACTTGTTTCAAAACTCTATGAATACGTTTTGAATCGTTTCATTTATGACGTCATCGTTTCAACGCCAGAATGGATGTATTCGAATCACAGGACGAATACGTCTTGAATACATGGGCGCCAAAAAACAGCTCATGTTTTGTATGATTACAATACGATTATTAATTTTATTCCATGTGTTATAAAGCTTAGTGCGAATTTACACGAACCAATAAATTGGTCAATTTTGTGACCTTGAATTTTATTGATAGGTGTAAACAGAAAATTGGCATCAATTTGAACTTGACCATAAATTGATGAGTTTAGAATCGGTTCTAATTTTTCATCCATTTTTAGTGACAATTTGCAGTAACTTTCGGCCATGAATTGGATGCCTGCTAGAACAGATATTTTCAGGTTATATGTTATAATTTACGCGATTTCACATACCCTACCTACCCTAACCGCGAGAAAAATGATAGTGCGAAAAGAAACCATAATTTATGTTGCATTATATTCGCAGCAAGGTGCATTGCTGAATATAAAAGACAGAGATGTAGAAGATGGTGGATTAGATCTTGGATTGAGAAAAGAGGGAAAGGAAACTTGACATTAATTAGTCCACGAAAAATTCCTGAGTGCAGATCCTAATCAATTCAAACGATATTTAAGAATGGATCAGAGTCAATTCAATAAGCTATAGAATAATATTCGGAACTTTTCTTATAATTGGACCATTTCTTGTCAGTATGTTGGTAGGTATTCCTGAGTAAAAACTGTTGCCAAAATTGACCAATAAATTGTCAGGTGTAAATATAACCCATATTGGTCAATTTTATTGTTCAATTTATTGATCAATTTTATTGGATCGTGTAAATTCGCACTTAGGAAAATTATATAGTAATAACTAGCATATTTTATACCTAATAACCATTGTACAATAAAATATGTTAATTCTATATAGTACAATATGCTATAATATATAACTGGGTGTCTTAGCAGTACAATATATAGTATCGTTAGGACAACAATAATGTCATTACAATAAAAATATTTTACAGTTTGCAATTCAAGTTGTCGAAGGTCATAATTTGAAACAGTAACAAACCATAATATATGTTTTTAATATACTAGTATGTTCTCCAGATTTCTCTCAGTGTAGGTACTTTGTTTAGGAAATTTCGTGCTCTTTAATGATCTTTTTTTTTTTTATTTGCAAACCACAATAGTTTTCGAGATATTCGCGAAAAAACGAAACCTTTTTTTAATAAATAGTTTATAACTTTGGCAATTTTTTTGAGCACCACTTGAACTGTTTCAAAAAGTTTCTAGATTTCGTAACAAGTGTGCTTCCCAAGTAGCGGCGTTGTTATGACGTCGTGTAGTAGATATAACGAGAGTACCATAAATAATTCTCGAGATGAAGTTGTACTGTGGTTTGTATGTAAATAAATTGTATGTGTCGTTAAGTAGAACTTAAGAGCAGTTGCTGTGAGGTTATTATGACAATGAACATATGTGGTTCTAATGAATATATTTTTGAAACATTTCTACGACTACATATTGTACTCATGTAATGTAGTTTTATCAACTGATGAACTTTGGTCGTAATGATTACATTATGTATCTATGGTTAGATTATTTTTGTTGGTTATGTTATTTTTATTGGATAGTTATATTGTGTTATGTATGTAGAATATTCAGTTCCGTATGAATGATTAAAATGCCAAAACAAAAATCCAATCTGCCTTACAAGAGAACTGGAGCGTATAGAAAAATATAAAGAGGAAGGATGAGTGCCTACCCCAAAATTAACATCTGATCATAATTAATCAGTCTATCGGGACACTGCAAAAAAATTCATCCAGTTCCTTCAATTGTTTCCACAACAAGACATAAAGACATAAATAATATGTATGTGCACTTCAAGTGATAAATAAAAAATATTTAAATATAACTGTTGTGCGAAGTGATATGGTAGAAACAAGTTGGATTGTTTCCTTGGGATTTTGTCATATCCTGGGTGGGAAGAAAGTGGATCCGTCGAGGCCTCTCTGTGGTATCTTTACCCTTTCTGGGAATGTTTCATGCTCGAGGAATTTACCGAGTCGTGGGTGGTTGTTGTGGTGTGGTAAATGTCCTGGGAGCCTTGGGGTCGTCTCCGAGGTGAATTCCCCACACCCAGAGAGTCATCTCCAGAAGGTTTCACCGCGTCATGGGGGGCCTTCTCTATGGGATTTTCTCCATGTCCTGGTTGGATGTGCCTGGTTTGGAGGACCGGAGTTTATTGCCCCCGGATTTTATTAACGTCTCCGGAGTTTATTGCTGCCACCGGCGATTATAGCCAACCCGGATTCTTTTTTTGCCCCGGAGTTTTTCCTTTCCCGGAATTTATCTCTGTCCCGGAGTTTTTTTCAACAGTTTCCAGAGTTTTCAATGTTTTCGGGCATTTTTGTTGATATATTGATATTCCGCATTTGTAAGATTATTGCATTGTACGTGTTTATATGTATCGATTCGACATAATTGCGTAAGCGGCGCTAGATGTCGCGGCGTGTTCGACGCAGCGGACTACTCGTTTCTCCGTAGAGAAAAGTGATGGATACTAAGAATAATTTTGTATACGGTATCACTTCTCTGCTAACTGGCTAAGATCAAAGTCTAGCCAAGATTTCAGATAGACTGAAAACTTTGTGATTAATTTGGGTCATTCGTATATGTGGCATTGGGATAACCCCAGTGCCACATATGAACCAACGACCCTGAATAATCATTAGGTCATTCTTTCTGAAAAGACTGTAAAAAAGAAGGTGGAGCATTTGAAAACCATATGACAGGGAGACCTGTCATATGCCGTTCGAATGTTTCACCATCTTTTATACAGTCGTTTCAGATAGACAAATTAAAAATAAAGAGACTGTTTGTACCATTGGCGATCTTGACCACAAAGTCACAGTTTATATATAGCTAAAGAAGAGCAGTTAGCTCACTTGGCCCAAATACATGAAGGTAACATCCACTCCAGGGAAAAAAGAATTCAGGATGCGCAGAAGACTGTACGCGATTATCGCTCTTCGAAGTATACGAAAAATGTCAGTATAACACAGTAACACGCGGTATGCGCGAGGGATAAAAATCAGATTTGCGCAGTGTACAAACGGGAACATAAAGATCAAAGTGCCGACGCCAAGTGAGCTAACTGCTTCTTTAGCTATAAACTGTGACAAAATTTTTGGTACGGCCAGTCGCGCATGGAGGCGCTGCCCGCAATCGACAGACTACGACTGATGACATGATAATTTTCCAAGTGTGAACTAGAAGTTTTATTGTTTACACTTGTATTTTTTATTATGACAAACCACGCAATAATTTCAGAATAACTACTGTTTTTGTCACCGAAAAATATTTATGACAGAAATTATACTATGAACTTGAATTAGGAACCCAACGTCGAAAATTGATTGTCTTGTTATTCAAGTTGACCTGAAATTCCTGGAAATATTCTTTTACAAGGTAAAATATAAGCTGCTTTTCACAAACTGATACTTATTTCCATCCATCAGTTGCGGAAATGTTTTCACAAACTGATACTTATTTCTATCCATCAGTTTCCATTTCCTATCACCATTTGAGGAAGTACGAAGATTATCATCAAACTGGAGTATTTGTTATACCCACTCCTTCTCCTTTGTGCTAATAAATGAACAAAATTATTGAAGGTTTGTTGAAAATGTAATTTGTTTTTATTTTGGTCGATTTGATGGTAAGACTGAAGAATATTTTTAATTTTGTTGTTTTTCAAAGTTTTATTATTGTTTTGTCTGTAGTTGTACCTTGTCCTAGATACAATAAAATGTGTATTTTATAGTGTTCAACTCATAATTCTTGTTTATAAGAACTTTTTATAAGAAATTTTGTTCTTGATACTCCCTACTATAAATACTAACATTTAATTTGCAATTGGCGAACAAGATACTAGAAAAGTTATCTGCTATGGTTTTCATCAATTCTCGTTGTTTTTGCCATTTTTCGTTTTATTAACAAAAACAACCTATATTTACGATGTCAGAACCTTCCGTCACTCGGACTTTTGTAAACAACTCCAAATAAATTCCGCACCGTTCGAATATTACATGAATAGTACTCATCTTCAGAGTAAATTCAAGAAACCTTCAAATACTTCACTACTCTAGGAGTCTATAATCGAACGCACCTCTGAAAGCTCAGCAATAAACTCAGTAATTGAAAACACCATTATTTTCATTCATAGCGCCTCTGATGGACGTATGCATCATTACACACAGTTCATACTTTTACCGCTAGGACAACAAAATGTTCACTATATTTTTATCTTTTTTTGTCCTAGTTTATATATTGGGAACTTCCGTTAAATCGTAGAACTATATTTGCTTCCGTCTCCGACGTGGATGCCATGTGGGAGATTGTTCTGCCTTCGGATCGTGCATGTGAGTGATAGTCCTGCTGCATAAGACGTGCATTTCCTAATCTAAAATCCACAAGGAGGAAAACATGGCTTTATTCCAGACAAGGTTGTGGCTCCAAAGGAATGGTGCTGGTCAAATGCGCCGAAAGGAAGCAAGTACCATTAATCGAGAGAGAGAGATAGAGAGAGAGTGTCGTTGTAATAATTTATAGGTGATTGTAGAATTTTCAATTGTTTCTGAAACATCACACTGAAATTAAGATTGAGTTAATGTTTAGATTGTAAGAAAAGCAAAAAAATGAAAAATATGTATCTATTACTATCAGATTACATAGAGCTAATACACACATTTTGAGGTTATAATTTTAGTGGAATCCGCAAAAACGGAACAGAGTCAACTTATTTGCATATACCCAACAAAATTAGTGTCAAATTCATTTGAATTCATGTTACACAATAGGATAGGGAACACGCATGATTTTATTTTAATTTTTATTTGCCCTAGTTCGGTTCTCAAAAATTACATATTGTGAAAATAATTTCCGAAATCCAAAAATGTCGAAATTTTCAAGTTTTGAGGTGCTTCTCAATTCAAAGAGAGTAAACGTTATCTGAGTAGGAGAGTCTATTCCCCATAAGACAATGGTGACACTAATAGAAATAGATGAATGCTCATAGTGACGTATATAGATATGTCATGGCCACCATTCTCTCTGGACAGTGGCGCACAGGCTCGTGAATGTATATTGGACCACTCTGTATGTTACGTGGGCCACCTGCACTCATGTCCACGTACGTCACTGTGATGAGTTAATGCTACAAGATTCTGATTCATTTACCATCGAGCTGCACAATACCACCCCGTCTCATGTGGCATTACAATTCGGCCGACTGGGAAGGTCTTCGTATGTTTTTCTCAGCGTTTCCATGGAAGAGAGTTTATTTCTCTTCAGTAGATCCAACACGATGTGCTGAGACAATTTCTGAAATTATCATGTTGGGGATGCAAACCTACATACCGAATACCGAAAGAAGAACATCATCCGATAAGACCTGGTTTAACAGAAACTGCTCTAGAGCTGTGGCTTCCAAACAGGCAGCATACCATCGATGGCTAAAAAATCCGGGCCCTGAGACCAGAGCAGCATATGTCGAGGCTAGAGGCATATGCAAAGAGACAATAGAATGCTCAAAAGATGCCCACAATGCCAAAATAAGATCAAAACTTGCTGAATGTCCTAACGGATCCCGTTCATTTTGGTCTTTCGCCAAAGCTGTGGAAAGAAACTTCACTTCCAGCTCATTTCCTCCTCTAACCAAAGAAGATGGAACACTAGCAACGACTGCCCAGGAAAAAGCCAATATCTTTGCGCACCTATTTGCTGGAAATTCCACTCTGGATTCATCGGGAAAACAACCCCCGAACATTACACCTATTGACAGTCACATGCCCGAGATCACCTTTCGCCAACGTACTATCAGAAAGATTTTGCTGGGTCTCAACACCAACAAAGCCTGTGGATCTGACGGAATCCCGCCGATTGTTCTCAAGAAATGTGCCCCCGAACTAACACCTGTTCTTTGCAAGTTGTTCAACCACTCTTACAATTTGGGGTATTTCCGTCCAATTGGAAAATTGCAAGAGTACAGCCAGTCCCTAAAAAGGCAAAAAGGCCCTACCTAGCAACTACAGACCTATCGCACTGCTATCTATTATTTCAAAGGTCATGGAAAAAGCCATCAACATCGAGCTCATGAAATATCTGGAAGACTCAGGAATTGTCAACGATAGGCAATATGGCTTCCGCCATCAGAGATCAACTGGTGACCTGCTCGCTTACGTCTCACATATATGGCAGCTATCTATTGAAAAGTATGGAGAAACTTTAGCTGTGGCATTAGATATCTCCAAGGCGTTCGATCGAGTTTGGCACCAGGGACTCCTCGCCAAGCTTCCGTCTTATGGCTTGCCCTCTCAGCTGTGTTCTCTGCTTGCTAGTTTTCTCTCAAACAGGTCTCTCCATGTAGTGGTCGATGGAGTTTCATCTGACACTCTACTCATAAATGCTGGTGTTCCGCAAGGATCTATTCTCGCACCAACACTATTTCTACTTCACATCAACGACTTGTTGAAAGCAACTTCATGTCCAGTACACAGCTTTGCCGATGATAGTACCCTCCATACCGCTTTCTCTTCCAGGGCCACTATATCAGCCCGTGAAACCAGAAATGAACGAGGAAGAAATGTTAATAATATAAATATGGACTTAGCAACAATTCTCGACTGGGGATCTAATAACTTGGTAGAATTCAATGCAAACAAAACACAAGCATGTCTTTTCTCTAGAAAAGTCGATCTCACTGTGCCTAACATAACTTTGTCAGGAGTAACCATACCACTGAAGTCATCCATATCGATGCTTGGTATTACTATCAGCAATAACCTTTCCTGGGAAAATCACGTGAGGTCCATTGCCAAAAGTGCATCCCAAAACTTGGTTTTTTGTTTCGTGCCAAGAGCTATTTCACCCCACCCAGCTGCTTATGATCTATAAGGCACAGATCCGACCTGTCCTGGAATACTGTTCCCATATTTGGAGCGCGGCACCTAAACATATCCTGAGGCTATTGGATTCTGTCCAAAAAAGGGCAATTCGTCTCGTCGGTGATGCCTCGCTTACAAACTCGCTCACTTGTCTGGAACACCGTAGAAAAGTTGGCGATTTGTCTCTATTTTATAGATATTTTCATGGGCGATGCTCTTCTGAAATATCAACAATCGTTCCTGCTTTGGCAGTCTCTTCGAGACTAACCCGTCAAGTTCAGTCATCACACCCCTTCGTGGTTACTTTGGAGACCTGCAGAACATCACTTTCCAAAGACTTGTTCATCCAACGAACAGCGAGGCTTTGGAACTCATTGCCTAGGGAGGTGTTCCCCGAGGCATACAACCTCCAGAAATTTAAGAAGAACACCAACTCCTACCTTCTTTCCCTTGGTTCCCACGATGTTCCCTGAACATTACAGGATATCCCTTTTCGTGGGAACCAAAACATAAAAAAAAAAAAAAAGCTTATTAGTACCTTCTATTCAGATAACGTTTACTCTCTTTGTTCTCAATTGACCTTCACTTGAATAACTTCCCCCAAACACTAGCGCTAATTGTGGTTGTTTCAGGAATATTTTTTGTATTTTGAGTTGAGTTGAGACTGAAAATCAACAAAATTAAACTTCTCTTTTTAAAACAAAACATATAAAATATGTATACATTGTGAACAAGTAGTAATAAACAGACATTGAAAAACTACAATTTCAACAATATTGATAGTCAATACTATTTCTTACAAATCAAACATAAATACAAATGACGATAATAATAGAACATATAAACGAAGGCAGATGAAATTATAGTTGACAGTTCGAAGAAACTAGCGGAAAAAGTTTGGAGTGTGTAACGATGATTCATACTTCCATCAGAACGTTTTTGAATTTTTCAATTTCTAAGTTTGTTACTGAATTTTCTAGGTGGTAATCTTTATGTGCAAATCAAAATATTCTAGAAAAGAGCCACATGCGTATTCCCTTCTGTGTATATTTTCTTTCTAGTGGGAAGTCGGCATCACTCTGTAAAAGTTTGTACTCCAGTCTTCTGACGATGCAATTCGGTACAAAAAGGGATCTTCCTAGTTTGGATCATAGAGTTATTTCATATATGAGTTTGAGCGTGATCCCTAGAGGGGGTAATGGACTGATACGAGGCGTGTGAGTCCTGCCTTAAAAGAATAGGCTTTCGATATAACCTGCCGGAAGTAAGAGTCAACATAAAGGTCAAAAGTCAGTCAAAGGGGAATGAGGGGAGAAAGTAGTGGAGGGTCCGCTGACACCATCCAATAAACAAGCAGTCTTTGCCTGGGGTCGGCGTTCGCTGTGGACTGGCTGGTACTTTCGGGTATCGAAAACAGTCTCAGGATCGGCTGAACCTGGACTGAGCTGCCAGGTATCATTGGCCTCTCTCAATGCACAGTTTTTCCTGAAGCTACCCGAACATAAGTCAACACGAGACATGACATAGGCGAAGCAAAATATTTCATAAAGACCATATACAAATCATATTTTTGCCAAAATTTTTAATAAATACAATCACAGTCGGTTTAATTCCTTCATTCCACTGAAATGGAGTAGATTATATGAGGTGCCTTACGAATTTAATGCATTCATAGACAATTATATATCGGAAAATAAACTACTATTTTCAATTTTATGTTTTGTAGATAGATAGCAAGCGGAATGTGATTAAAACTTCATGTACCTGGACAGCGGGAGTCGTAGAATATTGCAAATGATATGGCTGTTATTTGTTATGTAAATTCACCACAAAGTTCAACTTCAAAAACCGACATTGAAAAGCAATGGGGAAAACCACCACAGAAAGAAGCATACTATAAAGGTGAAAAAATAAAGAATTCTAAATCAATGAAATTGCAACAGCCACTTTCGAAACAAGCCACGTCGTACAAATTTTCTTGGAGTGCGCAATATTAATCGTTCGTTCCCAAGAATTATTGATGTCAAATCAGTTTCAAAATGAGTTTCAATTGTCTGTGAAACTTCAATTTTTAGAAAAAATCGAATAAAACGGTTTTCTTCACATAAAGGATTCAATATAAAATTGAACCAGAAAATGGTAGATCTCAGGTGAAAAAAAACAACTACTTTCCTGGCAAATACCACGCAGAACGTTGAATGATATTCACCTGAAAATCCATGCATACTTCCATATAATATCAATGGACATTGAATGCAAATGTTTCTTTCTGATAAGCTCGATTATGTTGAATTTATGTCGTGTTCACCTAACAATCCGCATACCGGTTTCAGGCTTCTTGGCCCTCATCAGTACGGAGTAGTCAACCAGCCAAAGGTCCAAAGAACTCTGGCTGAAGTGAGACACAACGTAAACTAACCATCATCGAGTTTGTAACACCTAAAGGTACGCCGGAAAAGATAAACTTTAACTGGCGGTACCTAGTGACAAAAAATGTACACGACGTACTTTCTTCTTGCGTTCCACTGCATTGATCCATTTCATTCGCAAGTCTTATTTCCAATCTTTTTTACCGGACGGAAAAGGATAAAAGTTCACTTTTATACCGCTTGTACAATTACACCCAACCACGCAACACGTCATACCTACGAGTCGTTTTTTCTTTCAGCTGACATTGTATCTAAATAATTACTTTTTTCATACTACTTTTACATGTTTTTCAATGCTACATTTGATCTGTCAAGAAATTTTGCAGCCTTCCGCCGCCGTGTTGGCGCTGAAGTCCATTCTCTATTCCTTGAAAATACGTGTAATCCCAGGGTTATTATATATATAGTACTGTCAGTATTATATATATATATATATATATATATATATATATATATATATATATATATATATATATATATATATATAATAACCCTGTGTAATCCCATCCATCAAATGCTCTGTTGCCAAATCACTCCCACCAAGTTGAGTGCGTTCCACTAAGCGCTCACAACGATCAAAATATATCTTCAGCCGTTCCACATGACGACAACGGTCGTTATGGTCGTGGCGAAAACGTCACTAATGACGTCATTACTTTCGCTCACGCCGAGGCCACAACGACCCGTCTGAAGAACTGGGTCGAAGAGGACGTTTTGAGAAATTCGGCGCAATTTTTAAAAGTTAAAGATGGCGACAGAAAATTTACCTTGTATGACTCGGAGATAAATATTTCAGTGGAAACTTATGTTTCTCCCACAGATGCTCAACGTGCGACCATAGGTAAATATTCTTCATCTGACTAACGATCAATTACACTTTCATAATTAATAATACATGGCCTAACTTTTCGCTTTTCACGATCGCGATTTTGTAAAATTGCATTCCACTCTTCATCGAAACTAGAAGTAGTTTCTGAAGCATTATTGCGCTGCAACAACAAATATCCAACTGTCGCAATAAAAGATATTTTGATTATATTTAAACATAAATTATTAAAATATAAATAAATTAAAAAGTAACCTCTTCAAACTTCTGACTTATTTTCAAGCTCGCCATTTGTAATGTTTACATGAACGGTAAACGCTCCAGTCCATTCCACTTGAGTTTTCAATTGTTCGCTCGCAAGCAAGTGGAACAGGAAAAACCGCAGTCGTGAGCGTGATCCTTGTGAGCGCTTAGTGGAACGCACTCGTTGACAATTTTGGAACGTGTTGTATTTATGTTGGCAACAAGTGTGTTGAACTGTATTTGAGTATTTGTGTTAACCTTCATTTTCATTTCCTTAATTTTATTTGTTGTTCTTTTGTTTGTAAACAGTGCTGTGATATTCTTTGTTTCCAGGAAAACAGATTTCATTTTAGTCCAGATTTTACAAAATGTCGCAACTTCTCCAAAAATCCAACGAAGATCTTACAACAGATGCCCTCCCTAGTCCTAGGAGTTCCGTAGACAAGGAAGGAAATGAAAATGTACGTCAAGATGATGATGAGAATGAAAAAGTTCCTCAAGTGGATGAAGAAGATACACATTTCCCCAACAATTCTAGTAGTGCTAGTAGTAGCAAAACAGCTTTTCGAAGAATAAGTCAACCCTCAGGTGGCACACGTTAGTATTTTTTCGGTTGAAATAATGTCATATGAACGAAAAACGAATTGGAAAAAAATGCAGTGTAAGGAGAATCCACAGATTTAATTTTTTTAGGAAATAAACAAGTCTCCTCTCCCCGAAAAAAAAAAAATTCGTTGGTTAGTTATAAAAAAAAGAAAATTACATTTTTTAAATCCATTACTTTCATGGTCCAGTAATTAGACTCGCACGATTTGGGACATGTCGTTTTGTGAATCTATTGTAATTTTGCTTTCTGAACACGAATCTGAAGTCAATACGTGGCACTCTCAAATGCTTTCTGAGATACGGACTTCCAAAAGTACAAAAGGCATCATTTTGCAGCCCTTTTTTCAGTCAATGAAAATACTCATTATTCGTCCTCTTTTAAAGAAAGCACCACACAGGCAACCTTATTAATGTGTTTTCAGTACTCTTTTGTACATAAAACTGCTATTTTCTAAAATATTAACTTTTCTTCAGAATGTAAATACATACCACGATTCTCACTTTCACCCTCCAATAGCATAGTGATTTTCACATTCACGACGTTGATTGCCTTAACTCGATGGTCAAAAGTCAAACGCTACCATAGCTGCATTTAGTTGACCCCTGATCTGTAGTCTACAGCCTAAGATGATACCCTTCGGCGTTGAAAAACGAACCCAGTCAGTATCTTACGTTAAAGAAGGGAACACAACCTAACTTGTCTAACATTGCTTTCGAAGTTGAATGCAAGCCAATTAACCTTACTAAATGATTACTATCGATTCGGATGTCCATCGTCTTAATGTATTTAAAAGGTTTTCACGACGTTTCGAATGCTTGTATCTGCAATCGTCTTCAGGTGAATACTGTAGTATTCAGTATTCATCTGAAGACGATTGCAGATACAAGCATTCGAAACGTCGTGAAAACCTTTTAAATACATTAAGACGATGGACGTCCGAATCGATAGTAATCAAGTTACCACATCGTCTACAACCTTCAAACAAACCTTACTAAGTCACGTTCCACTTGTGGACACGCTCTGCTCACAGGCACTTCGTTAGCGGTGACTTTTACCGAATGATTATTTAGACACAATAGTGACAATCAGTCGCTAAATGCAAGTTCACACTACATCACTGACGTCGAACAATAGACAACACCTACGCCAACCAATTGAAACTACATGATTGGCTGTTTCTTCTTCCACAGACACATACATTCAATCAACAAGAATTGTTTTTATTTTAAAGCTTTCAGAGAAATGAACTATCACATAAACCAAAAATTTTGATGATACGCGAATTCTCCCTAAACTGTATTTTTACCAACAAATTTGTACATACAGGGTGGGGCACCCCATACGACACTGTCCCTGTAAACCAAACCATTAATTTTTTCGGGAATTGCTCCATTTCATTATATGTATATTGATTAAGGCTGCAAAATAAAATTATTTTGGAGTCTACAGGGTGGGTCAAAAAAGTGTGACATATCAAAGTTGTTTTTTTTAAATGGAACACCCTGTATTTCGTTACACTTTTGAATAGGTCAGGAAAAAATAATATGATTTCATATAAGATACTATGTACCTAACTATAAACGTTCTCAAGTTATTTAAAAAAAAATGAAAATGCTAGGTACAATTGGAAACTAAATAACATCAAATTATAGGAATCATCCCTTCGAATTCTGACCAAGCATAAAACAGGTTTTGAGCTATTGATTTCGATAAAACCCGTTTCTCAATATTATACAGAATGTTCCAAAATCATTGTCACTTTTTTATAATTTCGGACAAAGATAACTTTGTTATTTCAAATAGAACACCCTGTATTTTTTTGGTCTGAACAATATAAAATTCAATTATCTTTAATTTCATATTGGAGTTCCCTATACCTAACCTAAATAGTTTTTCAGATATTGGCTTTTCAAATAGTAGTTCTTATTTCAATGCATTCTTTGAATCAAAATAGCTATGAAACGACATTTATTTGATTTGCTCACAGAATTCTCATGGACTGTTGTTATACTTCACTTCATCGAAAATATTTACTGTTCACTAAAATGAAGTTATCATTTACATTCATATTCTGACAGTAGTTCATTAAAGAGACTATACAATTTTTTTTTATTATTCAACTGAAACAACAACAAAATATGAAACACATATGTATTTAATTCAAAGTAGGTGCTCGAAATGACGACCATCCTGTTGAATACAAAGAGCCACTCTCTCTATGAAAGACTTCTTAACATTTAATAACATTTGAGACGTCACTCTTCGAAAAGCAGCCCTTATGCTCTTCTTCATATTTTCCAGTGTGGTTGGAGGAGTGTCGTAAACCTCATTCTTCAAGTATCTCCAAGGAAAAAATCGAGGCAAGTCAAATCTGGTGATCTTGCTGGCCAATTTTGTGGTCCTCCCCTACCAATCCATTTATTCGGAAAGCACATATTCAAAAACTGCCTGACACTGAATTTGAAATGTACCGGAGCTCAATCCAATTGTAACCACATCTGAAGCTCAGGCAGATCATCTCGTAAAAATTGTAAAAATGTTTGACCATTCAAGTTTCCATAAAAAAGTATGGCCCTTCACTAAGCCATTGTTATGAAAAGTAGATTCATCAGAAAATAAAATGGAATCCAAAAAATGTTCATCCTCACTAAACTTGTCCAGAACCCATAGACAAAACTCGATCCGTCGATGGAAGTCTATTTCATATAATTCCTGGTGCATCTGAATACGGTACGGGTGAAATTTGTATTTTTTTATTACCCTAGAAATGCTCCGTCTGCTTATCCCTGTATCTTTCTCGATCTTACGTTGACTTGTACGAGGGTTTTCTTTGATTGATCCCATAATAAGAAATTCATTTTCCACATTTCCAATGATAGGTTTTTGTTTATTTGCCTTTTCATAAGCTACACTTCCAGTCCTACGAAATTGATGTAGCAATCGTTTGAAAACCAACTTGTTTGGATGATTCAGGTCTGGATATTTTTGGGCCTACACTCTCGACGCCAAACGGCAATTCTCTAAACTCTCACCAATCGCTAAAATCATATCTATCCGCTCTTGAATGGGATAAGTTTTCATTTTCGACGCTAATAATTCAGTGAATGTTTTGAATAACGTAAAACACAATAACTGACAATAATAATTCTTTCAACAAGTTGAATAAATGTCGTTTCAAAGCTATCTTGATTCATTGAAATAAGAACTACTATTTGAAAAAGCCAATATCTGAAAAACTATTTAGGTTATATAGGGAACCCCAATATGAAATGGAAGATATTTGAATTTTTATTTTCAAAAAAAAGGGTTTTTAAAAATTTTTTTTCTATACATTTCGATGTTATTTAGTTTCCAATTGTACCTAGCATTTTCATAAAATAATCAATAACTCGAGAACGGATATAGTTAGGTACATAGTACCTTATATGAAATCATACTATTTTTTCCTGACCTATTCAAAAATGTAACGAAATACAGGGTGTTCCATTTAAAAAAACACAATTTTGATATGTCACACTTTTTTGAGCCACCCTGTAGACTCCAAAATAATTTCCTTTTGCAGCCTTAATCAATATACATTTAATGAAATGGAGAAATTCCCGAAAAAATTAATGTTTTGGTTTACAGGGACTGTGTCGTATGGGGTGCCCCACCCTGTATATAATTTTTTTCTCGTAATAATGGTAATTATTTTTTACAAGCAAGATTCATTTCAAATTAATACATACTATTCTTATGACAGCATATAATAAAATATCCTCATAATTTTAAGAACAAATATTTTAGAACAAGATAAAGTTCCTTTTGTGGATTGAATAAAAATTTAACAGGTGTTCGAGGTCATTACGGAATCACTTGTTCTACACTAATATTTATATTAAGAAAATGTTAAATTTTATTTTAGTCATTCAGGAAACACTCAAAACTTGGATGAATATTTAGCTATGCTATAAAAATATCAACTATTTTTACTGATGATTGGTGATTGAAATAAAATGACAAAAAATGATCATATCTTTATAAATTAGAGCAAAAGAAATATTCATGATCCTTAAAACTGAAATATAAAAACAGTATCATTGCTTTTTTGTCCTTCAAAATAACCATAAATAAAGTATAACGCATTGTAAATAAGATTTCTTCCATACTGTATACATGTCTAAGAAAACACAAATACCATCCATTACATTTTATTGAAATTTAAGACATTTTTCAAATTTCCTCAACATATTGGCAATATAACCTGATTGAAAGGATGGCATTTATTTCTTCTCACCATTCAAGAAATATGATATTTTTATTTTTGAATGAATTTTGGATAAATCATAATTTTGATGGTATTATTACAAGAATATTACCACTGATATCATGCCTGCAAACTGCAAATTTGTATGTTTTGTCCATTAAGTGAAAAGAATGTTATTGCACCAGTTATCAGCTTTTGCATTATGTTATCAGTCAAGTCAGTAACCCAAATGATATTGCAGGCTCAGCAAGCATGAACATAGAATAACAATAATGTGATAAATATATTTATTTACAATTTGGTATCAAATTGTTGGCATAATGGATTACTGCCATTCCATAAATGTCGGCTATAATTTATAATGCATTATACAGGGTGTTCACTCAGGATTACCCACTATCTTTGTGTTTATTCTATACTGGGTGTCACAAGTTAACTGGCACATTGTTTTTGCTGAAAATAAAATATTTATTACAATAGGCTTGAAATGGAATTTCGCATTGATCAAGACAGTTATAGATTCTAAACAATGAAATATACATCAAAGTGTAGTGCTACAGTCATGAAACTAATGTAATTAAAAATGGTTTATTTGGCCCTCGTTGATTCTAGAATCAGTTATGGTATATTATGTTGGAAAAGTCTTCTTCATACCAGGAGTTTTTTCCCTGGAAATAAAAAAAAAATATTTTGCAGATGCTCTTAAGAAAGAGAGCAGAACGTCCAATATTCTGCTCTACCTAAAATTAGTTTAAAATAATAAAAATATCTCACTAATGATCCATACACAAACGGACTGGAAGTGTCACGTGTTTTAAAACACTCGTGAAATAAATTGTGAAGTTGCCTAGTTAAAAACTGTCGTATTAAAGTGAAAGTTGCATTGAACTATTTCGGTTTTTCTCAGTGAGAATGTGGTAATAACTTTTGGTTAATGAAATTGAGTGCATCTCCTATAAATAAAAGAAAAATTAATTTATACTCATCATCTTCCCAAGAAGGATATATAGTCAGTGGAAATCTAGCTGGTGTCTTTTTTGCTGGAGACCTCTTTTTTGCCACCATAGTTAATGATACCTGCTCGACCTGTACAAAAACAATAAACAGACAGGTACCCTAAGTTCAATGCTCCGAGTGCAAAAAAACTCTAGACATCGCACAGTATCCTGGACTATGGAAATGCAAAAGCTGCTCCAATAAGGATTAAAAATTAATCTGTCTGGGATTATAACTGAGCACTCTATACAAAGTGATATTCAACAAGTAAAATGCCAAAAATGGTTGTGTCAATGGAATTCCATAGAAATAAAATAGACGATTTTTTCCAATAGAATCGAAGAATTCGAAATAAAAATAAAAAGTGTATTCCTGCTGTTGAGGATAAAATCCAGACATTCTTACCATCCACACAAAAAAAACAATTTATTACCAAAATACTTTGGGTTGCGTAGTAAAACTCACGAGTTTCTCACATCAAGACTTGCAAGTTCAGCTGACATTATATGTGTGATTATGGCTAAACTCATAGTTTAATTCTGAAGAACTATTCAATTCTTCTTAGTATAACTGTTACAACTGGCAAAAAAGATGGGGGAGGCGTCATAAAAGCCGTCAAGGGAGTTTTCCAGGAAAGTGAACGACCAGAATGGTCCTACGAGGGAGTCTGTGGGTGTCTATAATTTTAAGCAACTCAAGAAAAGTAAATGTGTGTTGTGCCTATGTTCCACCCTATTCAAGAATAGCGAATCTAGACTCGCACCTAAATAAAATAAGAGACATTGTTCGGAACAATGGTCGTATGAGTTTTTATTTGCAGCAGTATAATGTATTAAATATTGTTTGGTCTATTAATGAAAACGTGAATCATTATATCGCCTGCAGTCCACGAACACAATTATCCATTTATGAAGGAAGACTCCTATCACTCGAAATAACTTGCGAGATCTCTGGTGATGAAACCTAAAAATTCATTCAAGAAAAAAAACTTTTATAAAGCTAACTACAAGCTAGTAAATGACAAAATGAGAACAATTGATTGGCATAGTCACATTTCTCACCTGGAATGTGACTCGATACTACATTGTGAATAAGGTAATAGAAGAGAACGGGTAAAAAATCACCATCATGAATTTCCGACTTGGCACTCACCAAACACTAGAAATATTATAAGGAGCAAATCAAAATCTCATGAACGATGGAAAAAGTTCCAAAACGAAGTTGACTACAAAGTTTTTTCAAATCTGTTGACTACCAAGTTTTTTCAAATCTGCTTAACCCTTTCCGTATGGCTGACGCAGCATATGCGACACCGAGGATATGTGCCGCACAGACGGCTGTCGCATATGGTCGACGACATGTATACTGTCTCCTGGACGACTGCCGGTTGGGATGCGACGCATAAAGTTTTTAGATTTGGCATACAGACTGGTGTCGCAACGTTTGCGTTCACTGCATGCTAACCGCTCAGGCAGCTGACGCATATGGTCGACACCGTCGATCATATGCGACATCCGGCAACCTGGCATGGCCAGTGCCAAGTCGAGTGCAGTGTTTTTGTTTTTTCGCGCCAGTATGCCTTGAAATGCCGTCGGAGAATGCTGCTGGTCCCCCGGGGATCTCGTCGCGGGCAAAAAGCCAAAAAAAAAATCACGATAGCCACTGTGGATTATCTGAGGCTGAAGTATAGTATCAAAGTATGTGTCGCACATAGTCGACAGCCGTCTGTTCGGCACGGTCTGTAAGTATAGTGTCGCACATAGTCGACAGCCGTCTGTTCGGCACGGTCTGTATAGTGTCGCACATAGTCGATAGCCGTCTGTTCGGCACGCTCAAAAGTCCCGTCTGTACGGAAAAAAATTTCGTGTAGCTGCCGTACGGAAAGGGTTAAAGAAGTAAAAGCAACCATAAAACAGATTATCAAGAATACATAGGATTTGTGAGCATCAACATGGCTTTTCCAAAACCGATCGACCCTGACTAACCTTGTAACTTTCATCCAAGAGATCACTGACAAAATGATTGTTTTACATTTCTGCCACAGCAAACGCTGCAATCGATTTGACTGTCCCCACCAAGCACTTCGCACATAGCCAATACATGGAACCCTGCTTGAATAGATAAAATCCTGTCTTAACAATAGATCCCAGTTTGTCAAAATCAAGACTACTCCTCAACTCCAGCCAGAGTTCCCATCTGAGGCCGCTACTTTTTAAGCTATTTGTTAACGACATCGGAAGTTGCTTCACTTATTCTGAATTTTCTCTATACGCCGATGATCTGAAGGTTTACAAAACAATAACTGGCGCATTTGACTGCCTGCTACTCTAACCGGACTTGAATAAATTCCATATAATAGCAAAAATCAGAGGCTGCTTCTGAATTTTGCAAAATGTCACTTCTTCAGATTTTCTTTCAAACGAATTGACTAGGTAAAAAACCTTGGAGTCTTAGTAGATACAAAATTATCATTCGAATTGAATCTGGAAAAACTAGTAAAGAAAGTTCTTAGAAACCTGGGATTTATCACAAGAATAACAAAAAGGTTAAAAATCCAAATTTCTCAATCTTGTTATATAACTCTCTGGTATGTGGCCATCTTGAATATGCTTCTATCGTCTGGAATGCATATTATCAGTAATATATTGATCGTATCGAAAAAATTCAAATCAAATTCATGAATATATTGTTCTGTAGGTTCCACTGAAATTTAGGTCACCCTAATTATGAAAGTCGTGTATGACATCACAAAATTTTAATATTATCCTCAGGTAGGAATATAAGTTATGTGATATTCCTGCACAAAACTCTGATAAATAGGATAAATGGTGACTTTATAGTCAGCAGAATCTCTTTCAATGTAAACTCCCAGTCTCCCTTGAACATGGTACAAATTATATATAACCAGTATTTCAGTCATAGATTTATTTGCCACATCAATTTATCAAGCTCAAAGCTATTGCTGCCTTTGTTATATAGTATTACACAAAATAAGAGTCAATAATTTCCTAAATATCACTTTCACTCAGACTGTTACTTTTTAATTCTAATTAGGTTTAGTTCTAGTTTCAAGCATGAAATTATCTCAGCTTCTATTTTGAACTGTGTGGTCCTGTAATTGGAGTTCCAGGACTCTGTTGGGTTGCCTAATTTAATAAATAAATAAATAAAAAGCCTTAGAAATTTTCTGCTGCTGTCCTTCAATTTTTCAAGGTTAACTATAAATAGTGCTTATCAAGAGAAACTTAACCTTTTCACTTAACACTGTTGCAATGAATAAAGGTGTATTCTTATTATAAATTCAATAATTTTTCAGCTGTTTATCAAATGGTCAATATAAACAACTCATCTGGCGTCCACGTTGGAAACAACTATGTCCATCACCACAACGGAGGTGAAATAACAAAAAAGACTGAAATCATTGAAACTCCTGCTATAAAATCAATGAAACTCAGCAGCGATCATTTGACTAGAGAAGATATGTTATTTGTTTCAACTCATATGGATTCTACTTGGAAAGATGTTGCTAGAGAAATGAAATATTCAGAAGGGGAGATTTCGCAATTCATCTGCGATCATCAGCATTCTGGGATTAAAGAGGTAATTCTGATAACAAATCGTTATTTCAACAATATATGTTTTTTGTATATTGCGGTTTTCTCTCACCATGAAAGTAAAAAATATTAGTTCTAGAAATTAACTTTCATATACAGGGTGATTCAAAAGTACTTTGGCAAACTTCAGGAGGTGATTCCTCACAATATTCTAATATGAATTGTTCAAATAAATATATGTCCGGAAACGCTTCGTTTCCAAGATACATCGTGTTAAAGTTTTGTTTTTAGTTTCGTTTTTTTTTAATAATTTTCGAAATACTAACCTTAATTAAACGAAAATTGGTATTGAGAGGTTTTTCGGGGTGTCGAATTCGAACCTGATGTTATTATTGCTCTTACTCGTAGGGGGCGCCACCTACACGTCTTTTTCTTTTTTGAAGATTCATAACTTTTTTAAGCGTACTTCTAGCACATTTTTCAGTAAAAAATCAATTCTACATAAAAAAGCTACCCTTGTTATAAGTCGCTATAAGTAACCGTTTTATAGATATTTGGACTTGAAAATTTTAGTCGATTATTTGATAATCGATGCGTGTTGAAATTATTACCATTATTCTGCATTTTTCACAAGAATGCTTAGGAAATGAATTTGACGTTTAAGTAAGTAGTTTTGGTAATTACATATTATGTGACAGTTAAACGTTTTGTTGTTTTGTTGAAGTTTCTGTGAGTTTCAAAACACTAATTTTGAAAAAATGGATTATTTGAACAATAATAATGCTTATTTAGCCGATATGCATTTCGTTTATGGCCTTGCGGATGACAAGGCGCGTGAAGCAAGACGTATTTACCAGGAGCAATTTCCTAATCAAGTACTGCCTTCAGCTCCAGCATTTACCAGTCTCCACCGTCGTTTGGCAGAAACAGGTAGCTTTAAGAGGGTATAACACAACCCCCCAATTGTAACCCATCGTTGTGTTTTGATTTACTTTATTGAATAACTCACTGTCGGTTGGCCCTAATGTGAGTTCATTTGAAAGATACCGGGCGGCCCACACAAACTTGGAACTGCCAGAGTTCCTGCAAAATATGCCACTTCGCTGCGAAAGGACGACAGGTGATTATCTCAGCGTATACTAGGAACGTGTGATAGCACATATATGGGACACTTACCTTTGAGTTCGTTAATCCTCTGCCCAGGAATAAGACGTCTCTCGGTATCTACGGATACGGATGGTGGGTTCGGCGTCCACGCCTAACCTTGGAGCACACTTTCCCAATTCCCTAGTATCCCCAGTAAAACACTGATTCTAAAGATGGCTTTTATTTGAGAGTAATTTTTGGTGAGCGAATAAAATACGTGAATGAAATGTATGAAATGAAACTTAGATAAAGAAACTTTAACACATTAAACAAATCGGGTGAACTTGTGAGCAAACTAAGTTGATCGAATGACAGTCTATAACCAATAGGTTATGAAATTAATTATGCTTATCAGATTAACGACACAAACTTATCAGAGACCAACAAGATTAAAGATTTGGGGGTTATATTCGACTCAAAAATGAATTTCAAGAGTCACATAACAGAAATCTCATCTCGTGCAAAAAAAATTCTGGGCTTTTCTCTTCGTTCTGCAAGAGAACTATCTGTCAATGCTCTCAAGATTATCTATTGTGCCCAAGTCAGATCTATTCTTGAATACACTTCTATCATTTGGTCACCATGCTATAGAGTCGACATAGAACTCTTGGAGAGTACTCAAAATAAATTTTTAAGATACTGTGGCTACAACTTAGGAATGAATAGAGATGAATACAATTATTCACAAATTCAAAAAACCCTAAATTTGAATACTTTAACACATAGAAGACTTGAAATCGATCTGGTATTCCTCCATAAAATTATCAATGGCAGTATTGATTGTCCTGAAAGTTGACTTACCTCATTTCTGTAAATGCTAGAAGAGTAGAAATAGTGACATTTTCAAGATCCTTTTTGTAGAACAAATTATGGTCAAAACGATCCCTTAACAGAATACGAAGTCAGCAAACACTCACAACAACAAGCTTGAGCTTTCCAGGTTCATCTTTACCATCCTTTAGAAAAGCAGTTAAAAATGTTAATAGTTTTAATTTTTAGTTTTAACATAATCTTAGTCATCTGTAAAATGTATACTTTGTACAATCTTTTTGTAATGGTATAATTGGCTTGTCCGTTGATAAATAAATAAAAAAAATTAAATCTCACGAAACTCAATTACTTCAACAGTTGAACAATTCTACTTCGAACCAAGAATTCCACAGTTACCGGTGAGCGAAATTTGGAAATTATCTGAACCCGACGAGTCGACGCTAATTCGCCCGTATCTTGACTGTTCTCTAGTTCGACCGAAGAAAGGAACTTATTGACTTGTCTACAATTTCGGATCAGTAAACTAACTCGAGCAACGATGAAACACCAACTGACTATTTTTCTGCGAGGATTTACCTCGTCCAATTTCAACTACCAGATTTTTTCTGAAAAACCCTACTACAGCCAAATTTTGGCCGGCAATAAAAGTAAATTCCATCCCTAGTCTAATCAAATCGTACTGGCATAATTATCGAACCAATGGGGTGGTATTTTGTAAAATCGTAAACCAATTTGTTATGCCTCTGTCGACCAATCCGAATCTTAGCCGTAGGTGAGGATATCACGGGATATTTGACATCCGAGAGGTGGCGCCTCCCCGTTACTCGCGCGGTACGACTTTGAACTTATGGAATTCTTAATTCGACTCTTTCGTGTTCTAACACTAATTCTCTCCTTTAGACTGCTAAAAGTGATTGCCCTGTACAGCTAGAGTTTCGGGTTTTCATTTGGAAAAGCAATCTAAAAACCTCCCCCCCTTGACTCGTTGCAGTCTATTAAGCCCTTAATCTACATACAAATCATTGTTCATGTGAGTGCTAATTCATTTCGCCGATGAAATCCAACAATTTTCCCGTCGCAAAAAAATCGATTACAATTGGTCGCTTTTGGGCTAGCGACACGACATTCCTTAGAAAAATTCCCATTCTGCGAAGGTTCGATTCGTACGTGACGGAACAATACGAATTGTTTTACAAGGGGTTTGTTTTTTCTGAGTTTTTCGTCACACCAAATTGGACCCCTGTTGGGGATTTCTACTTTCTCCCGAGATGGTCACGAGAGCTCGCAGATGTCACAATTCTTCGAAAAATACTCATTGTGTTTTTTCGACTTTCCCCAGCAGCTGAATTTATAACAAGGTTCCGAAAACTGCTATGAATCACCCTCCATAAACGTAACGGCTTATGCCCCTTTCAAAGAGCGTTGCAGAATGAGAAACTGCCTTCGAAACGGCGGTATACTCTTATAGGGTGATCCCCAAGATTTTGTTACAATTGTAACTGAGATTATTGGAAGACCACGAGCAGTCCGAACCCCAGAATTGGAAGAAGCAGTTTTGAACGCTCTCGAGTAGAATCCAGAAACAAGTACAAGAATAATTGCTGAAGCTCTCAATTCTACTCAGTCCACAGTTTGGAGAATTATCCACGATCAACAATTTTATCCATACCATATTCAAAGGGTACAAGCTCTTTTGCAAGGAGACTTTCCCCAAAGCATTACCATGTGTCAGTGGTTTTTGAGAAAATTGCCTGGAAATCCTAAATTTTTAAGATATGTACTCTTTACGGACGAGGCAAACTTCTCCCGAAATGCTATCACAAACTTTCATAACAACCATGTTTGGGCTCTGGAAAATCCGCACGCAGTTAGTGAAAGACATTATCAGTATACATTTTCTGTAAATGTATGGGCGGCAATAATTGATAATTACTTGATAGGTATTTTCTTTCTTCCGTTCCGACTGAATGGCGCAACTTACAGCGACTTTTTAGAAAATGAATTGCCGGGACTACTTGAGAATGTACCATTAGAAATTCGTATCCGCATGTGGTTTACGCATGATAGGGCTCCAGCCCATTTTAGCGTTGTAGCCAGGGAATTCCTTAACACTGTCTATCCAAATCGATGGATCGGTAGGGGTGTAAAAGAACCTAACCAGGCGTGGGCACCAAGGTCCCCAGATCTAAACCCGCTAGATTTTTTTTTTTGGGGACATTTGATGTCACTAGTTTATAAAACTCCAGTAGCGAACGAGGAAGATCTAAGAAACCGAATAGTAGACGCCTGTGTAACAATAAAAAACTCACCAAAAATTTTTGAGCGGGTACGAGATTCATTGACTAGAAGGCTGAATTCCTGTATCTTCGCTGAAGGTGGACACTTTGAACAATTTATTTGAATACAATTTAGTTTCCTTTATTTTATTTTATTCTACATATTCAAAATTTCTTGAAATAAAATGTTGATATTTCTTGCAAATTTAATTAGAACAAATACAGATTTTGCACCCTTGATACAAAAATAACTATTTCAAACGAGTAAAAATAAATAGAATAGTTGGCGCCCCCTACAAAAAACCAAAACTACTTACTTAAATTAATTTCCTAAGCATTCTTGTGAAAAATGCAAAATAATGGTAATAACTTCAACACGCATCGATTATCAAATAATCGACTTGAAATTTTCAAGTCCAGATATCTAGAAAACGGTTGCTTATAGCGACTTATAACAAGGGTAGCTTTTTTACGTAGATATGATAAGGGAATTGATTTTTTTACTGAAAAATGTGCTAGAAGTATGCTCAAAAAAGTTATAAATTTTCAAAAAATAAAAAGACGTGTAGGTGGCGCCCCCTACGAGTATGAGCAATAATAACATCAGGTTCGAATTCGACACCTCAGAAAACCTTTCAATACCAATTTTCGTTTAAGGTCAGTATTTCGAAAGTTATTTTAAAAAAACGAAAATGAAAATAAATCTTTAACACCCTGTATCTTGGAAACGAAGCGTTTCCGGACATATATTTATTTAGACAATTCATAGTAGAATATTGTGAGGAATCACCTCCTGAAATTTGTCAAAGTACTTTTGAATCACCCTGTATAACATAAATGTTGGCCTCGTGGTAACCTCTGAACCACAGGGTTCGCATTTGGGGCCATCGTTCTCAGTGTTCATAAATGACTTGAAAAGCTGCTTTAGACATTGGAAAAGTAATAACAATAGGGGAATTGCATTGAGGTTCAATTCGAAAATATACCAAAACACATCAAGGAGGATGTAATTAAAAAAATCGTCACATTACTAAAAATAAATTTGCATCAGCATGACGTCACATTGACACATCATTGAGGGTGTAGCTGCTAGAACTTGAACGCTATGATATTATTAGATGAGGTGTAATCCACCTAGTGCTTCTACACTCTTCATTCTATTAATACGTTTTTGTACTGGTAACGCAACCACTCGATTTCCGCATTTGCATGATATCTTATGGGTCTGTATTCAGTAGCACATCCATTGTTTTACAGATCAAATCAAAATGTGTTTCATTGTCAGACAAAAACAATTCTTATGGACAAATTATTAGAGAATATATAAAAAAGAGAAACAAAAATGGTACATATATAAATTTAAAAAATCATCACTTATCAAAATAAAAATCCTAAATGTATATACAGGGTGATTTACCTAAACTTGCGGAAAATAAAATGATGTACTCGTCTTCCATGTGGGAAAGCTTTCCAAAATTTTAGAGCAAAAAACCTTTGAGGATAAGCGTAGTGAGTACAGCTGCTGGAATGTTACAAATCTCAAAGCTGTTTTGTAAGTCAGATTGCGAGTTCGGTGTGGATTGTATCGTTTGTAAACTAATTTCGTGGATTCAAGTCTGTGTTTATATCGCAAGGATATTGTGTTATGATTATCACATATGGTGATGTGAAACGTAAGAAAAATGTTGTGTGTAGTTCAGTGACAATTAATGTTTTTTACCAGGCTACAAAGAACAAGCAGTAAATTGTCCTGTTGCAGTTGACTATGATTTTGGAATCCAATTGAAAATTATTAGAATAGTGTTTTGTTGTATAATGAACGGTGGAAGTTGAAACCAACGCGACAATCCGAGGTTTTTCAGAACTCCTGTTGAATTACATTTCAAACAAATCTTATCTCAATGAAATATCTGTAAAATCCCTGCCTCAAAAAATGTGTATCCATTTAAACTTTTGTAGGCTTTCATTTGATCTTTAGTATAAAAACTATGTATCAGAACTAAATATATAATAATATCAAATGGAGTAACTTTGGGTAATACTTCCACATCCATTTCCAGATTGTTAATTCCTAGAGAGTATGGATCGACACAATTTATGTCTCTGATTTGTCTCTGTACCTCTGTACAGTATCACCACCCAAACTTTCTCTCGTCAAAAAATATTTGGTTTACTTGGCAGAAGTCATAATAACATGATAATATTTAGGTGATTGAAAAATATCTTTGGATTTTATTATTTAAGGATTGTCTTTAGCGTGCCAGAATATGGTAGTGTCATCAGCAAATCATTGCATTTTGTGAGGTCATTAATATAACACAAGAAGAATTTGGGGCTGGGTACTGAACCTTGGGGCACACCGCATTGAGTTGCTTCAGTTTGAGAGAAGTGGTTAGTTCGGACCAGTTGGCTAGATTTTCAGGATGTGATTGAAACCACTTCCGGTTTGTTTCTTTGAATCAGTAAACGGCCTTACATAAATCACAAAATACTGCCTTAGCTGATTCCTCTTCACTCATTTCACCGTAAACCTCCAATAAATTCAAATAAAAACTCCTCAACTCTATTCGGAACTAACTTTTCAATTATCTTGGAGGAAGTAGGTATCAGTGATATTGGGCAAAAATTTGAAGGGATCTGTTGTTTCACCTCCTCTGTGTATTATAATAAAAGTAGAAATTTTCAAAAATTCTGTAAAAAAAAACAGTCTCTAATACTGATTGATGAGGGCAGACAATACCTCAATTAAATATATGTGAGAGTGATGTGATTCTTAAATACAGCTTTGTCCCAAATTTGTTTACATCGTGGATATTTATGAAATGAACAGAATATAGGTACCTTTAAAATAGTTATTTATATCACATTTAAAACTGAGAATTGAACAAATGCTTAATTTGAAATAAGTAAGGTGCATATAGACTGGTCAAAAATTCAAGAAGACCCCAACACGTTTTCAGAATATTGAAACTTTACATTGATAAATGTGCATGTACATCTGCAGAAACAATATATCAATTATATTTCCGATTCAAAAGTGTTATCTGGTAGTTTTTGGGGGTCAAAATTCAATAATTTAGAAGGATGGGTGATGTCGTTAACCCCCTCTCAATACTGGAACTTGAAGTCTGTTTTTTCTATATTTGATGTATATTTTCGCGATATAGTTCTTTCGCGGAATTAAAATCAAGAGACTTGATTGTTTTTGACAGAATTCAAGAATTGGGGGAGGCGGGTGGTAGGATTTTGTTATTTATTGTTCAGTTCGCTTAAAAAACGATAGCTGGGGAGATTTTTAGCCAAAGTTTAGCAAATTACTAAAAAAATTTAATATATAAATATATTTTAAAATAAGTTTTATCCAGATGCACAAAAATAATAAATGATGGATTTTTGTCAGATGGGAGGTGTTGGATGTTTCAAAAGATATATCCACCAATATATATTATTTTTATGAAGAACATATTTAAAAACTTGTAATGTGATATATAATGATGTCAACTGATCAATGTCTTTCATTATAGAATTAAAATGAAACACCCTTTGAACTCAAGTTTCATAAATAAAAAGCAAAACAGTACTGAACAAACAACGTTGTCACTTGCTCATAGCCATGTATTTCAGAATACATAGAGTAAACAGGAATTTATTAGACACATGTCTTTATTTGTATTATTAAAGTTTTTGAAATGCCATTCACACAGGTAATATATGAATTCTACTGAACAAATGACTTTTCAATAATAATCATCATATTTATTGCAGTGAAAAAATCTAAACAGTCATTGACATGGTCATAACATGAATAAAAGGATACATACTTAATAACACAAAAAAATTAAAACATCTGGATATGTTGAGATACTTTTCCATATAATAGAAAGTGTTCCAATAAATGATCTTTTGCTTTATATTTAAATGAGAATATAGTCTTGATTAATTTAAAGTCACCAGGAAGGGGATTGAAAATGTTTATTGCCTTGTATTCTGCACCCCTTTCAGATAAAGCTAATTGTAAGAGTGCACCATTCTTTCACTGGTGCTATACTTGAGCATTCCTTGTAAAGGGATTCAGATTACTTTTAATTAAAATAAGTAACCTATATATGTATAGTGAGGAAAGTGGTAATACTCCAAGTTTTTTTAATAGTGGTATGCAGTGGTATTTTTAGAATAGTGCTATCAATTTCTATGCTAAAAAATTCAGTATTGAATATATGGAAACTCATTCTGTGTCAGGTTTTCTATAGACTTTACTGTCTATTTCCAGGAGGTTGTAAAACTGCAATGACACTTTTTATGCCTTGTTCCAGATTTTGTCAATATTAATAAATAAGATAGCTGGTAGGTCATTCACATACATTATAAATGCTAGGAGCCCGAGAATGGATGCTTGAGGAACACCAAGACTGATATATATAATATATATATAGAGTTGAATTATTGAATTTTATCATCAATCTCAAATCTAAGACTAACTTCGTCCTTCAAAAAAGATTTGAACAGCTGCAAAGCCATAGCCAAGTTTTTTAAGAAGAGCATCAGCTATACAAATACACCTGACAGTTGATTAAATTACTTGTGTTTTGCCTTGGTTTCAGTTATTTTTTTAAAGTTCGTATCTGCTATATAGTATTTCTATTGAAAGGTAAGCTGATTATGATTTGGGAACCGGATTGTGAATGATTAGAATGTCGTTTTGTTGTATAATGAACTGTGGAAGACGAAATCAACGTGACAATCCGAGGTTTTTCAGAATTGATGAATTACATTTCAAACATAAATCTTATCTCAACAAAATATCTGTGTAAGGCAGGCTTTACACAGATGTTTGTTTCAAAAAATGTGGAACCATTTAAACTTTTGCAGGCTTTCATTTGATCTTTAGCATAGAAACTATGTGTCAGAACTAAATTTATTATAATGTTAAATGGTGTATACTTGGGTGGTACTTCCACACCCATTTCGAGATGTTAAATCCTAGAGTATGGATCGGCCCAATTTATGGCTGATTTTGTCTCTATACCGTTGTACAGCATCACCACCATAACTTCCTAATGTAAAAAAATATTCGCTGTACCTTGCTAAAATCACAATAAGACAGTATAATCAAAACACAATACACAACACGAAGACCAACATAAAAAACTGGCTTATAATGCTGATATCTACTTTTCCTTAGATGTATGTACTCAAAGCCGTACCGGGGGGGTTAAAAAACCCGAAATCTGTAAAATAATATATTGAAAAAAAAATTGTGTGTGTAATAAAATTTGGCCAATTGTACATTGCATTTTTTCCTTTAGAACCAACCCCCCCCCCAAATTTTTCTCTGGGTACGGCCTTGTATGTACTGGCTGGTATTTTTAAATTTAAATTTTGCAAATGATTCTTCTATATTTTTTTTGTACGTTTCTTAAAAAAATATAGGTTGACACAAGAACATAACGGTATAAATCTAACAAATATATTTTTCCTTTTTAGTGCATTTGATCTATAGCATATTTTTAAAAAGATTTTTTATTTCTAAAAATATGTTTTTTGTTTATATAGAACTGATTTTCAAAATTACTCACTAAAAGCTTCTTGAAAGCGTTTTTCTTTCAGATATGTTTATTTAGCATCAACACTTTTCGAACTCTGTACTGATTTTTCAACATTCTGTGGCAAACATACTCAGCATTAAACTTGATCCTGAACTAAAATATTATTTAATTTGTCAAAATTCATTTTATTACCTTAGTTTTTCTCTGTTTTGGTAAACAAATATTACAACACATATCACTTACAACGAAGTTGCAATTTACATCACACAACTCTGTTAATTTCATTTGTGAAGTCCCAATTCATATAGTGGGGTGTGTAGACGGGTATTTTTAAAAGTTGAAAAAATATTTACTTTTTCATTCAGTTCAATTCAGCACTAGGGGATTTTCGATGTGTGAGTCGTAAGTGTTATTATCTTAAATTTGTTTTCACACATAATAAACATGGGAAGCAAGCAAAATCAGACTATGCAGAGTTGGATTAAGAAGCAAAATAAGTTCTTGAAAAATATACAGGAATTTAAAAAAAGTTTTATGTTAATTAGTTTGGTAGTATTCAAAACTTTTGTAGTGGTAGAAATATTTGCCAGAAATTTCAGTTTGATACCTATATTGGTTTTAACTACTCAGCATTTTTTGGTTTGAAATTAGAAAGTATTCAAAATATGTAAACATGTTTGATCTGTATGTGAATTTATAAATCCAGTGATGAAATATTTTTCTGGAAATCAGTTGAAAGAACAAGGCTAATTTTCCTATTTTTCCAGGTTATATTCCAAGTATTTCTGGATTGGTACCAGAATAATCCTACTGATGCAACTGTGGGAAATTTGTGTATTATTTTGTGGAACAATAATCAGAAAGATGTAGTTAGGAGGTGGTCTCACAAAAAAAGATCGAAAAAACAGTGATATCCTCATAATTACCTTTTTTCATTCAATTCCACCATTTCAAAGTTGATTTCAACCAAAATCTGCAGAGAATGTCCAAATAAAGCTTTTCACTCTTTCTTATATTGTTGCCTATTTTTTGCATTTGATAGTGTATGGACCTGATTTCTGGATTTGGTTGGAATCCTATATGAATATTGAACATACGTCAAGTTTGATAATTACTTTGAAAATGGATTGTGTTAGTAGTTTATATTGTTATTGAAATTATGTTCTCGTGAGATAACAATATGAAAAAGACATATGTAACTACAATCAACTACTTTGCTGGACCCTTGTGTTCTATTGAACTTGCCAGGGGCGTACTCAAGGGTGGGGGCATAATCACCCCTCTTAAATAAAATTTTCAAGAGATATGTTAATTGCAAACTTTTTCACAGCCCTTTTTTATATTGTGAATTTCAGTCCACTTGAAATTTTTGTCATCTTATTTTGGTTGAAATTTCTACTCAATTCGCAAAAATTCTAAACTTTCCGTTGAAATTCCTTCTTTTTGATTGAATTTTAAAAAAATTCAAGAAAGCGAAAGCCTAAATGTTATTCCTTTTATGGGAATGGCGTTTTGAAAAAATAACTTGCTTTTTTTGGAAATCACGACTTTTTCATATATGTTCAGATTTGTTATGTCGATTAAAATTCCGATGTAAATTGAAATCAATTTTATTTTTCAAACATGAAAATCTTGGATGCGTCCCTGCTATGGTAGAACTCATAATGAAACAATCCAGGTGCCATTCCAAATATCAAGATTATCTATTTTGTAATTTTTTATATACAAAGGGGACTACTTATAGTTGATACATTTTTTACTTGTCTGTTTTGTGGTTTATTTTCTAATTTAATGAATATGTATAAGATGGCAGCACCAAAAAATCAAGTCGGTGAAATTAGATGTATATAAATATATATATATATATATATATATATATATATAATATATATGTGTATAGATATATGTGTATATATACATATTGTATCTGTATATTTTTTGTGACTTTATGATGTTTTATTTTGTTGAAATTATGCCTTATATACTCTTGAGCTGACGTTTTCCTTCCCAAAATCATAGCTCAATTTCTGGTGTCTTATTGATTATAAGTAGTGTGTTTTTTTTGAGCATAGTTATATTGTTTTATCTTATCTCATGAAAGTGCTATTCATGTTACTTCAATAAACACTTGAAAACCAGCACTAGAATTTTTATTACTCTCCGAAAATGACAAAACGTCCAATAAATTGTCTCTTTATTTCACAAGCACCCAAATATAACTAAAGGTATATTTAGCAGAGTGCATAATAATTTGATTAATATTCATTGCATAAAAGAGTAATTTAATACTTTTCTATACCATGAGACGTTATTAATAGTCAGTGACGTTAGTCACTAGTACATAAACAACACAAATGCGGACACAACATTTTGACACAAAACACACACCGATGCCATATTTATTTCAGCCCGTGCAATAGAGCTTACGGAGAATTTGAGGCAGCCTCTATTTTAATAAAAGTTTGTGGTCGATGTTAGTACTTATATTTATCGACGGCGGCGCGGAAGTTACAAAACTGAAGATTGATCGAAGAATGAGTCACTGACTATCATTTCCGTCTTGTGGTATAGTAAATAATCATTAGGACAAGTGACAGTTCATCATGTGCCAACGTCAATTTTCAACCTCTTTGTCGATTCTATGTCACTCCGTGCCCTGTCATTTTTTACTAGTGACACTTCCGTTTGACAGATGACAGCCGAAAACTAATGGATGCATTCGGGACAGAAACTGTATTTTCATACCAAATTTCAAGTAATATAAATACTTCTGAAAACAGCACCAAGAACTGTAAACTTTCAGGTACCTATCCACTTCAATTCATCTATGAACTCATTGAGCGGCAAACTATCCTCTAATATGCATTGTTGCTATTAGGATCATATCAAAAAAATAAAAAATTGAAGCAGTACAAAATATGTATAGTCCATCCAATATCAATTGCAGAAGCTGTTTCTATAGGGAGCAAATAAAAACTCACTTCGCTAACACAAGCGTATATGCGAAGAAACGGAACGAAAAATAATCTGTACTACTTGTATACAGTCTCCGCCGGCATAAAGAGCCCGCTGGTCAACGTGGACTTGAGTGACTGCTGTCTGTTCTACAACCGATTCGTCTGGGCCAATCAAGTCGGACATCAATGCTTGCAGGTGTGTCTATACGATGGGAGGTCATAAATCACGCGTTATATGTGTGTTTTAATAGCTCTGAAAGATTAAAAACCAGTAGCGTCTGTGGTCTTGGTGTGTGCCGATCGAAATACCTTTTAGGATATAATAATAACCTACATCAAACAATGAAAGAAATTATTTTCCTTAATGTATTTGTATAAATAAAAGCTTGTCTTTAATTTTTTTTCATTTTTCATTATTTATGAAGTATTTTTAAACTCTTAAAATATCTAAATAAAATTAGTTATCTCCGCCACTGCTGCTCACAGGATTTCGCCGCAAGACTTTTTTATGCTTCTGCAATTGATATTGGGAAAACTAGTCCATCCAATATCAATTGCAGAAGCTGTTTCTATAGGGAGCAAATGAAAACTCACTTCGCTAACACGAGCGTATATGCGAAGAAACGGAACGAAAAATAATCTGTACTACTCGTAAACATTCGCCGCCGGCAAACGGTAGATCAAAAGAGCCGATAGTCAACGTAGACTTGAGTGACGACTGTCTATTCTACAACCGATTCGTCTGGGCCAATCAAGTCGGACATCAATGGTGGCAGGTGTGTCAATACGATGGGAGGTCATAAATCACGCGTTATATTTGTGTTTTAATAGCTCTGAAAGATTAAAAACCAGTAGCGTCTATGGTCTTGGTGTGTGCCGATCGAAATACGTTTTAGGATATAATAATAACCTACATCAAACAATGAAAAATTTTTTTTTTCTTAATGTATTTGTATAAATAAAAGCTTGTCTTTAATTTTTTTTCATTTTTCATTATTTATGAAGTATTTTTAAAATCTTAAAATATCTAAATAAAATTAGTTATCTCCGCCACTGCTGCTCACAGGATTTCGCCGCAAGACTTTTTTATGCGTCTGCAATTGATATTGGGAAAACTATACTACTAAACACACAGAAGATTGATGAATAAAACTGTCATTATGCATGCAATTCCAATATCCATGAATTAAACCTTGTTACGAATTTATTTAAAATTCACAATGGACAAGAGAACACACACTTAGGCACAGAAATACCACGCCTACAATTTGATAATTTATTCCTTATGTTAACTGAATAGGGGGCAGCATTAGCCCCTTGCAAGACAAATTGAAAAGAATTTCGTTATTCATCCATACATATAAAATGTAATGAATGATTAACTGAAAGTTGAACTCGTGATTCAGTTACTGAAGTCGAATAATGAATAAGTATCGTAGTAATGGCGCCATCTTCATATAAAATTTAACTTGAACGAATTTGAGGGACGTGTCTTCTATTATAGAAACCTGCATTATAGCTCGCTAACCCGTCAAAGGGTGCCGCCAGTGTCTGAAGCAGTTTGACTAGAAGCATTGTTTAAAGATTTGATTTGATTGTATTGCTAAATTAACCAAATAGTTTTTTAATTATCTGTATTATTTATTCTAATTTCATTTTGTATATTATTGAGTATTTTATAAACAGCTGGCATGTTCTAAGTCATAATGTTTACAAACGTGTCTTATGAGTTACAATCTAAACTATATAATAATAAACAAACCATTTGTCATAGAATCCATATACCTAAGCTTCTCGAACAACATATTTTATAAATGTTCAGCAATTGTAATAAACATCGAATAATCCCCCAATTTAGGAAAAGTCTTCGTGTTTATAACATACCAGCTGTGGATAAAATGTATTGCATTTCATGTCTTATTAGCACCTGGCTAATAAGATACAATAAATAACAATTGCTACATGTTTATAGTTATTTATGCAACAAGTGCAAAAAGTAAGTGTTTATTGGACTCGACGTGAAGTTATCCGACGAGGCCCTCAGGCCGAGTTGGACAACACGTCGAGTGCAATATAAACACTTTTTGCACGAGTACAATATTTTTTCTACGTTCATGCAAAAATCAAAATATTGTTTATTTGGATGGCACTAAGTGTGGGAAAATAAAGAGCGTAATTTAATAGCAAAATATTCAATAATTAATTAGCACTATCGATTTGCATTGAGAAAGTTAGGAACTAATACCTACCTATGTTAGGAACAATTTAACCTAAACTTTATTTTTGTTAAATTGTATTTTCTAGCAATTCCGTATTCTAGAATGCAATAAATATGATTGAAAATAATATAAAATATGCAATTTTTTTAAATGTAATACATTATTACAGAAAATGGACTAAAAATGGCGTCGACTTGATGTTTATGTTCGTCATGATCACAAACGCTGTAGTAGAATCATTTTATTGCACTAGTGCAATAAAGAACCAGTTTTTTCACTAAATATAGTTCGATAAAGTTTTGTTTTTTGCATGAACGTAGAAAAAATATATTTTTTCATAATTTTAAGGATTTTCGTCTTATTTTAAAGTATGTCATTTGTTTTTGAATATTTTATATATCCATCTTGGGATTTAATTTTACTTATTAGGTGATGAAGTTGAAATAACTAAACACGAACATTTCAATATGTGCATTTAAGTGTCATTGTGTTTCATCTGTTCATCAGATGGAATTATTTTTCTTGCCAAAGCTGTGCTTACTTTTCCAAAATCTATATACAATTAATTTCTTCAGCAAAACATTTTTATGTGCTTTCTCTAAATGGTAGTCAAGTGGACACGAAGTACACACATTGTGTTGTTTTTGTGAAGTGTAAATAAACGGACTCCAGATTCGTAACAATATTATTGTTATTGGGATATTATATCGTGAACTACATACAGCTAGCATTGTGGCAATTTCTAAAAAAGCATTTGCTTGGTTCGAGTTGTATCTTCTTGGTTGTCTACGAAAAGTTTACCTCATTCTGAAATCAAAACGTTTTACGAATCCTATATTAGGCCAGAATGCTATGAGCTATGTAGTTTTTCTCGCAGTGAATATTCTGCATCTATCATAAAGCATCGATTGTTGCGTTTGATTTTGATCATATGTAGTTTTTTGTTTCAATATCCTTGTCCCGCTCCTCTGTTTTTGCAATTATTTTCATTTTTGTGGTCGTTGTCTCTATCACCGATACATATATTTGGTTTTATTTTTCTCGCAATTGTTTTGGTCTCCCGCCTAGTATCACCATTATGTTTATTTTTTTGTTTCCTTTGGTGGTATTTTGTGGTTAAAGTTCAGATTTTTTGTTATATTTTTCCTTAGTGCATTTTGTTGGGTAATTCTGTTTTATCTTTTGGGGTATTGGCGAATTTGTTGAGTTGTTTGGTTGTTGGTTTGTATGGATTTCTTTCGTGTTCCAATCGGTATTATATAAGGCATTAGGCATTGTTGTTGGTTTTGTGTATTTTTGAATTAATACATTGATGGATACTCAATTGATTTCTTTGTGTATTTATCTTCTCCCTTTTTTCTGGTAGTTTGTTCTATTTTATCAATTATTTTTTTCGATTTTAGTAGGTATACTAGCTGTATTTTTTCCTATCCCACATATCTATGTACTTTCTTCTTCTTGTTGCTCAATCTAGCTTACACCCATGGCATTGCCCTCATGGATTTCGAGAACGTCATATATATTTATATACAATTTTTTGATTTGATTCCAGACATTTGCGAAATACCCGTACAAGTTCAATAAAGGTCACAATATTAACATTAATTGTTCCCCAACAAAAGTTAATTGAAAAAATCCATATTAGTGCAGATGTAATTTTAAGAAAGATACCAAATCCTTTTCAACCTCCAATTTTGCAATAACTCGAGTTGATTTTAGGTGATGAATGGGTTGAAAGGACCATTAATTTTTTTTAATATCACAGTTCTTTATTATGAGCATTTATACATTTGTTCATAATCATTTTTACAGATACAGATTATTTGCTTTGTCTTACATAATGGTACTTAGTTTAGTTATAATAATAATATTTATTTTTAACACTCACTTTTCAAAGATGTAGTCATATTGAATCATTCTTTGATATTCATCTAAGTTTATTTTTTTTTCCAAGTTGAAAAATATTAGGGATTCACAGAACCATAACCAAACATTTAAGTCGTCTCCTTTTTTTAAATCAGTCTTTATCAGATCAAATACGTCCATTTATGTATACAGAAAACCCTCACTAGTAAATTTTTTACCCAGCCCCAGATATATTTTGCATGCCCTCATTCCTTGAGCCTATATACCTAATATGGCTCAAATTATCAATAGTGCTGCATTTTTCACAATTTTTTCTAGTAGAAATTTTATGTTTGTGTAGCTTGTACGGGGTAAATATCATTCAGAGCTTTGAATGCTGCAGCTCTCCAATCGGTACTTATGTTTTTGTTTAAACAGTTTTTCCAAATTTTAATTAATATTAAAGCAATTTTATTTATTTATAACTTCGATCTATTGGGCCAAGATATCTTGTTATTCCAATTTTAGACTTCTAAATCACCTTAAATTGTTGCTAATACTGGTGAATTTGACGTAAATATGACATAAAATACACCTTCGCTAAATTCAGCGCCGACCTATGGGAAGGTTATAGTTTTCCCAATATCAATTGCAGAAGCATAAAAAAGTCTTGCGGCGAAATCCTGTGAGCAGCAGTGGCGGAGATAACTAATTTCATTGAGATATTTTAAGATTTTAAAAATACTTCATAAATAATGAAAAATGAAAAAAAATTAAAGACAAGCTTTTATTTATACAAATACATTAAGAAAGAAACATAATTTCTTTCATTGTTTGATGTAGGTTATTATTATATCCTAAAACGTATTTCGATCGGCACACACCAAGACCATAGACGCTACTGGTTTTTAATCTTTCAGAGCTATTAAAACACAAATATAACGCGTGATTTATGACCTCCCATCTAGAGACACACCTGCCAGCATTATGTCCGACTTCATTGGTCCAGACGAATCGGTTGTACAACTGACAGCCCTCACTCGAGTCCACGTTGACTATCGGCTCTTTTGATCTACCGTTTGCCGACGGAAAATGTTTACGGGTAGTACAGATTATTTTTCGTTCCGTTTCTTCGCATATACGCTCGTGTTAGCGAAGTGAGTTTTCATTTGCTCCCTGTAGAAACAGCTTCTGCAATTGATATTGGATGGACTATAAAACGACGGGTCCATTTTGACCAGGGTTGCGGAGGCCTTCTAGCGGAGGCGAAGAGCTTCGCCTCCGCGGATGTGAAGATGGAAACAATAGTAATTCATGATTTATTAAAGTAATAGAAAGTCAAAAATCTTTATTTTAAATTGGTACTTGGTACATTCATAGTACACCCTCTTAAAAATACAAACATTACCTACACGCAGCCGAGCGGCAGCGTCGCCGCTCGCGCGTTGTGTTACATTTTATGAGTCGTAATTTACGACTTACGACGTAAATAAACCTCCTTTACAACTCCCCAAAAATTTTACGGAGGCGAAGGTGGACGTACGATTTCTTGCGAAACTTCCGCAGTAACGGAGGCGGAGCTCCGTTACAACCCTAATTTTGACATATTTTAAGATCGAGATTTCGAACCACTGCCCTGTTAGAGCTTTACAAAAAGATACCAACTACACGTATCACTTTGACAGGTGTTTTTTTATAGATGTCTTGATTGACCTCGTAAATAGGGTCAATAGGAACACCCTATTTATATTTAGTGGAAATGCTCGATTGGCCCCATTAAACTTTTCGGAAGTTTTAAATCAGCTCTACACATTCATCTCATCCAAAACGCATTTTACTCTGTTGAGGAATTTTTAGTCAATGACCTCGGCCTCTCGTGGGCTTATGTGCCCTCTTCTGAATTGATTTACAGCAGTTTAAAAGTTTTTTGTACTTTCTGACCATTGCCCCGATTGACCACTAAAAGTCACATTTTTTGTTTAATATATGTATATATATATATATATTTATATATATATATATATGTTGTTATGATTGGTTGTTTATATGATTTTAAATTTATATATATTTTTAATGAATTTATTTCACAGATTATAATTTCTGAATCCCTATCATAACAAATAAAAACTCCGGCTATGTTATGTTACCTTTCTCTTTTTTAACCTCTTTTACCTTATCCCAGCTCAGTCAGGTACGCCTATGAACATGAGTCACTCCTTCTCAGCAGTCGATTCCTGCGATCTGTATTGCCGACCTGGCACTAACGATTCGATAAGAAAAGCTGTTCAGTGGAGAAAAGTGAGGTTAGAAATTGAAAAATAAACACCAGTTGCAGAGAATAATCAATTGGTTGGATTTTTTTAAATAAACTTAAAACCTTTATACTAGCAAACAATGACATAAAATGGTGCAATATGGATGTTTGTGACAATTAAAGATTGATGAAGAAAGTTTGAACTTATTATCAGTCTTTTCGATGGAATTTATGATGAGTGTTCTGCCCAAAACAATATAACCAGTGGTTTAAACACGTAAAGTTATTGTTTTACTGTGAAAAGTTGCACTTTGATGAGTTCGGATATTAGTATACCTTGTTGCTGCCTTTCTATTGAAGTTTCCAGTCCGGTGGACGTATTTCTGGGATCTCAATGACAGTTTACATGCACTCTTTCCAGGATTTATCTTCTAGACCAGGTAGGTGGAATTTTTATTGACTATGTACTTCTTCTGTTCAGCCTTTCAAGAATTTTTCCTCGTTCGGGAATTTTATAGCAGGTTTTCTTATATTATCTATGAAAGCTTCTTTGAAAATTTTGTACGTGGCTTCACTTTTTGAACTTTTCTCCAATCTCTCTCCAAACTTGTTATATCATCCCATGGTAATCACTCACAAATTTTTGTTTTTTCACAGATTTCCGAATTTGTATCACTTCCTACCTAATTATTTGCTGTTCTAATTAATATTAGTGATTTTATGCATGAAATCTAATTCTAACTCTTACATACTATTTACAAATTCATATTAAAATTATATTTTTTTCAATTTCTGCCATTACAGTTTATTGTATATCATCAATTTCCCACACAAACTCTCTCGAATCCCATTGGTGGGTTTTCTGTTGATGTGAATTGTCATACAGGATGTTCAAAACTTATCTACACTTTGATCTTACTTTAATTCAATGTTTGCTGTAAATTTCAATTTTGACATGATTTAATTGTGGATTTTCATTAGATATTTGGTTGGTCATATACTTTTGATAACAGAACTACTTCAGGACTGCCCTCCTGATTCATATGCATCGACTAGAGCATAGTATAATAGTAAAAAGGTAAAGAAAATTGCAAAATAACATAGCTTTATCGACGATAACTAAAATACCTAATAATAATAATGATAATTATAAGTTTAAATATTATACAACATTGCTTAACATAATATATATATATATATATATATATATATATATATATATATATATATTTATTACTGTAAATGGGGTTTCCAGGCGAAGTTTGTCGCAATTCACCCCCGCGTCCTGATTCGCCTCATTTGATGGTAGTTCAAATTTGGAAAATCTTTCATTAGTTTTTACCAGTTCGGGTGCAAAATTCAGATATGGAAAACAATTATATTCAAGCAAGAAGAGAAAATCAAAATTACGTTTTTTGCCTAAGATTTGAATTTTGGAAAATCCATTCTTTACCTAACCCTCATTCAAAATTTGGTTTTCCTATTACCGATACTCATTGAGATATAACCTGTTTTATAATAGGGGTAGTTTTTACCAGTTGAGGTGCAAAATTCAGACAAAAAAAAAATGATTCTCAAGCAAAAAGATGGAATAAAAATGATGCATGCTGGTTTGTAATTTTTTTAATGAACAGGGTTATCTATCTATATATGAAAATCATTGAAATATTCAGGGGTAGTTTTATTGAAAAATCCATTCTTAGTGAGTCTCTAAATTATAAAATAAAAGTACTGACCAAATTTCCTATGTATAGCTTCAGCGATGATGAATTCGCCAGGACATGTTATTTTATATATATATATATATATAATGAAAAGGGACTTTATTGAACCGAGACAAATTCAATTGGCTATCGACCGGAGTCCTTCTACCTATTGTTATGTATATTGTATTGTTATATTTATTAATCCCAAACAGACCAATCGGTCTAATTACAAGAGATATTAAATATAATAATCTAAATTAACTTATATGGTACTTAAACTATATCAAATATTGAATTTACATTATAAAATGCATTGTACGTGAAAAGGAACGGCTGATCTGATTTGTTTAATTAATATAAGAAATGAATGGTCGAAGATTAAGCAGGGACTCAATATGAATTGGGTTATCGGATTATTCCTAATTTTGTAATATTCAATTAAAGAAGTGAAGAATACCCTGAAATCGACAAAAAAAGTCGATGTTTCCTAAGGTGGCCGCGTCATTCGATATTGATAACATGTTTGTGATTGGTGATCGTTTGCTGGTTAAGGAAACAGGCATATGAAAAAGATTATTTGGTCTCAGTGACCTTCCCTGTATTCTGAACGTAATTAATGACAATAGATCTGAATCATCGATAAGTTATTCAGTAATTTATAGCAAAATATGCAAGCGTTTTTTTGCCTTCTGCAGGCAAGATTGACAACTTGAATTCTTGTCGAGGTGTACTGTTCTGACAATGCGATATCAGGAAAGGTATTATACTTTTTATAATATAAAAACCTCAAAAAGTCGTTTTGATCTGTTTCTAACAGTGATATATTGTTGAGAGTTTGGGGGTTCCAAACTACACTTGCAAACTCCAACTAAGACCTTACAAGAGCATAGTACAACACAATGAGTGTGCTTGGATTGAAAAAGTGGCGAGATAGTCTTTTAATAAAACCGAGCATTTTCTGAGCCTGACCTCTCACTGTCTTGATGTGATGGGAGAAATTCATTTCATTGATATAATGGACTTCAAGGTCTTTCGTATGGGATACTTTTTGAAGAGCTAATCCATCTATTTTGTAGGTGAAAGATATTTTCTCGTTAAACGACATTATTGTACATTTTGTTATATTCAAGAACAGTTCATTTCTCAATGTCCACTCATGTACCCTATCTATATCTTCCTGTACAGACACACAATCATCAATACTCTAAATATTTCTAAACATTTTCATATCATCTGCGAAAAGCAGTTCTTTACAATGTTTTATGTTATCGGGTAGATCGTTGATAAATAGCAGGAAGAGTAACAGTCCCAAAGTGGAGCCTTGTGGTACCCCTGAGAAAGCCCAATAAAAAGAAGAAAATTTTGATTTCAATCTTACACAGAAATTGCGATTTTTCAGATAGGAAACAAAAAATCTGAAGAGAGAAAGAGAAAAGCCGAACTGACGCAATTTCATAAGGAGTGTGTCGTGATCGAACGCTTTTTGAAAATCTGTATAAATTACGTCAGTTTGGCTGTTCACAATCATATTGGATGTCACTTCATGACAAAAAGTTAAGAGGTTGGTATTTATTGACTTTTTTTTGACGAATCCATGTTGGTTGGCATTTATAATTTTTTTTAACGTGGGTCCACACTTTATCATAAATAATTTGTTCAAGGATTTTAGACACCGCTGAAAGAGGGCCGAAAGCCCGAAACACGTGTCTACGGTTAACACTTTTCTTTGAGGGTTATGTCCATTGAATTTATTTCATATATATATATATATATATATATATTGTCCCAAAATATCATAAAAAGGGGGTGGTGTCATTGTTTAATAAACCCTTGGAAATTCTACCAACTACGCCACTGTCTGACACTTGTTTTTCCGTCAGATCGGTAAACAAGAAAATTTACAAAGTGTACTGTCATGTGTACCACCTTATATGACACCTGCAGCCGCTAGGGTCTAAATAATTACCAAGTCCGGTCCGGTCAGCGGAATCGCAGCTCACAATTATCAAACCAAACGCAAAAATGAATATATGAACAATTTCCCATCCCGACCCGATCGAAAACCGCAGTCTTATTTGTACGCCTGCATTCCCAGATCTGAAAAATTCCAAAAAACACACAAAGATTAATAACCTGAAAGAGTAGGCATGATTAGTAGACCCTGTATAATACTTATCGCAGGCGACTCCCTGAAGTAACTTCTCGTGTAAACCATCAGGAGAAGAAAATCGCCTACGTCCATCCTAGAAAACCATAATTCCATCCAACGAACGACCCATCTGAGAACTGCCAGCCGAAATCCTCCATTGTCGTGACACCGAATCGTTGAATCCAAAATCCATGTTCGATGTACGAGCTCGATTCGGAAACTGCACCAGTCTCGCCGTCCGTGAAAAAGTTCCATCCAAAAATCAATGCAGGAATTCTCCATACTCCGGAAATCCATCGTCCAGAAGCTTCAAACGTAGAATCCTCGAGGCACCCTCGACAGGGCACGCCACGGAACCAGACGACGTGAATATCGAACCCAGACTGATTCTCTTAAAAAATCTATTTTTCGGCATCGAATCCGAATTAAACAAAGCTTCTTTGTCTGAATCTGCTCAGCGTCGACCGTTAGAAAATAACGCTGACTATTGAAAAAGACACCTGCATGAAATCAATGGTCAAACGGGCGGCGGCTCCGTCAGAGGGCCGTTAATATTCAGCAAATCTCCAGGCATGGGATTTCTAAATCTAAACAAAATCGTGTTTAATTTCGTTTGGAAGATTCTCCTTATGTACAGCATGTTTCATGTGCCTAGAGCTGCATAAAAGTTAGAAATGAAGTTCTATCGTGTAAAAAGGCAATTTTCATAATGATATATATATATATATATAATACATGTTTCTGTCTTTATGAAGTAGTTCACTATTAATTATTAGATTTCTATTTTGATTTTCACGATGGTAGATCTGGGTGGTGCTTGCCTTGGTTGCAATATTTGAAGTCGAGATGGCGTTGATTAGAGGTGATTTCCATCTAGTTGGGCAGCATCTTGATGAATACTATATGGATTTTATATTGGTCATTTCATTCGGTTAGAAGACATTGGATTAGAGGGGGGGATTGGCGCGGTGGGTAAGCGTCCGACTCATTATCGAAAGGTCGTGAGTTCGATTCTCGGCCAGGGCAGACATTTTTCTATTTAATTTGAGAGAATTGAATGTTACATTTCGTAGCCGGGCCGAGGATGGTCCTCGACGATTCGCTGTTGCGTTCAAATTAACAGTGCTGCTCCTAGGTGGCGTATGGAGTTAGTAACAAGGCCTACCCAGAATACTGTGTGAATGATACATTCTATGTTTGTAATTGTCCCGCCGTCATAGACGTGCAGCAAAAATTAATAAGGGATGCACTATTGCTTACAGCAAGACTATCTGCATCCCCTCGAAAACACCTCCCCTGTCTACGCCGTTTGAAGGCCGGATGGGAACGGATTTTCCGCAGGGGGGGATGTCCATATTGCGCCATATTGGAAACAGAGGACAATAAAATGAGAGAGAGAGAGAGAGACATTGGATTAGTCATCGTCTGCTTGACATACCCTGTACTGATGAGAGGCAAATAGCCCAAAACCACCTTTTTGATGGCCAATCTGAATTGAATACTGTTTAGTAACAAAAGGACTGAATTAATGGAGGAATGAATTCTATTATGCCCAAAAGTAAACATACATAACCTTCCGAGGCATTTCTGAATAAAAGTGTTTATAGTTGTAGAACTTCACACCATTATCATTAAGAGTAATTCAATGTTCGTCGAGGTATTAGTAAGAATTCTGATTTGATTCTTAGTTTTTTGTCCATAACCTGCGAGGGTATCCCCAAAATTAAACTCTAGTTCACTGCCTATTCCATTTATTAAAGCAACTGACCAGTTTACATGAAAATTGTATAAACTTATACAAAGTATAAAGGCTCAATATAATACTATATTTAATTGGGAATACACGCTTAGTAGTAAATGGCACTTAGTTTGGTATCGCATAGAGCCAAGAATAAATTAAAATTACAAAATAACATCAGAATTATACATAAAAAGATGAAATATCTTACACAGCATATAAAATTTAATTGTTACCGAATGATATTTATGGAATGATTTGTCATGTTCCGTGGAAATGGTTATACAAAAGGTACGTTTTCACAATCTATTGCACCAAAACCCTCAACGGGAATAATTTAGTACTCATCACTTACATTACCTCATATGTCTTCGATATAATTGACTTCCGTTCAACACATGCCATTTTCGTAGATCGGACATATGTAGTTGAGAATGATTACATCCAAAAACGCACGAAAATAGTGCATATACAAAAATCAGTTCCATCACCTGGAATGTTTGGTGCAAGTCCAGATTCAAGTGAAAATTCAATGAAAAAACTTAACATGTGTAAATATTTTTTTGTAAATCTGAAAAAAAATCGAAAAAATATCATAAATCCAATTTTAGAATCTGGACATTCAGTTTAAATTGATATAATAAAAAAAATATTAGTAAATAAAATTAAATACAACAACCTTCTGCTATTTATCTCTGAAGTTGGTACTGCTGAGAACACCAATAAGAAAAATTAACTTTGTGCACAATTAATAGCATCGATACAATATATCGGGTGAATAGACAACTGTAACACAGAACATTAAAAAAATTTCTAGGAACAGTTTTTTTGGTAACTGTCTCGAATGCCATTTCATCGTACCGACTTAGAGACAAAAAACAAATCAGCTGTCAGCCCTATAAAATATGCTCGCTTCTCAATTACTCCTGGCACTGTCCATATTCGGTACATAATCTAGTGCCATTAAGCAAGCAAAGACGGTCATCACCATCTTGGGTTTTACTTCCGTTATGTCATCTGGTAAGGCGTACACTCGAGCACCTGCTTTACGCGACATCGAAATGGCATATTTGGCATTGGCTAATCTTTCCTGAAACAGAAGGAATTTTTTTTAGTACTTCAATAATTTTTCCGAAACAGATACATTTACAGTCCTTTCATGAAGTAGCATGTACATAAAAATGCTAGGGCAGATATTCTTTTTAGTGTTCTGAATAGAAAAGCTAAAAACCCTCTAATGTCCACATAACCCACTCTCCTGAAACCTAAATCATTCAATCAAAGAAGTTGGAAAATAATTAAGACGATGCGGCGTTGCCGCTTCTACTATAAAGTAGCGGCTACTTTGATTTTTCAAATGGAACGCCCTGTATATAATATCATATTATGATTTCTTATCATTTTGTCAACAACTTCATGTACTATTCCCATATCCCCTATCTGTTACCGTTTAGAAGATATAAATTAATTTCGATTTTTTTTTACCAAACGTACTTTTATAAACGCTGATAATCTTGAACTCTCTGGTACTAAGACGATCAAATTCGAAATGGAGTGGAGTGATACCATGAGGATCTTCACTTCGAGTCATATTTTAATTTGCCTCATACAGAGTCTTTAAAAAATGCAGATACTTTGTTCACATGAAAAAATGAGTGGAAGTCAATTTTTCAAATGGAACACCCTGTATATTTCCACATTTTTGAGCTCTGCATCCAATTTTAGATTGACTTTGTTCAGATAATCCTATTTCGATTTAAACTGTTTCAAACAGAAACTGACGTGATTTCCTTGTATTCATCACCTATTTTTTATATTTAACAGATTCCGTTCGATGTTCCTTCATCAGTCACAGATAATACAATGAATAAATAATTATTAAAATACTCTTTAACCATCAAATGAAACTTCTCTTCAAACAATAGTTTTATTAACGCTGACACACGAACTGAAAATAATTTCATGAATTAGTAAGTAGTAAGTTAATTCAATTGTCAGTGTATTTCAGAATATGTTATACACATCTCCACCTCTACTTAAACAAACATGTAATCTCTTCAAAAGATTTTCATGTGTAGCGCTTCTGATTGAGTCTGGAGTTAAACTATTGAAAACAGTTCCAACTCTCGATTTCATATCTTCCATTGTTGTTACTGGGTTGGAGTAAACCATATTTTTAATGAAACCCCACACAAAATAATCTAATGGATTGCCATCTGGTGTTCTAGGAGGCCAACGAAAAGGTCCATTATTATCAATCCATCTGTCTTCGAAGATTTCACAGTTAAAGCTTCGCTTACTGAACGAAAATTATGGGGTGGAGCACAATCCATTTGGCGAACGACATGGAGATTTTCTGGCGCAATAATGACTGTTGTGTCTATTGAAAACTTCATTTTTTATAAACTTGGCCTCATCTGTCCATATGATATTGTCAAGGAAATGTTCATCCTCTTGAGTTTTGACAAGTAACCATTCAAAGAATTCCACTCTACGAGGCAAATCAGTCTCTTTCAGATGTTGGACAGAGTAGAATTTATAGGGATGCCATTTGTGCTTATTAAGAATGCGATAAATTATCACGTAGGGTATACCTATCTTCCTCGTGTAGAGAAGCATTTGGAAAAGCATGAAAAAATCCCAAAACTGTTATGCCATTGTCATCATCATCCACTTCAGGCTTTCTACGAATGATTTTTGGACGAAAGGTTCCAATCAACCTACAGTTTTTTAGTAGTCGATTTATCACATTATTATTCGGCTTCGGAAATTGTGGATATCTTTCATGAAATACTCGGCATGTTCTACTTGCAATTCTATTGCACTCACCATAAATTATTAATAAATTCAAGAAATCTTCATTACTGTAACCTAATCTTGACATTTTTCTATTATAATTGGTATCACAATCAGTCAAAGCCACCAACAAAAGTTTGACGTTTCAAAATTGGATCATTCATTTTTTCAAAGCACACTATTCAAAAATATTAATTTGCAATGTTGTACGGTAGAGACACTCAATACCTCAATGCATACAAATTGTAACTTTTTCTAAGGTACACATCAATTTCGAATTGACTGAGTTGAGACTGTTGAAAAACTAAATCGAAAAGAAATATTACGTAGTATAAAATAGATGTTAAATTTCAAAAATAAGTGATGAATACAAGGAAACCACGTTATTTTCTGTTTGAAACAGTTTATCTCAAAAACGGTTCGAAATCGAAATAGGATTATCTGAACAAAGTCAATCTAAAATTGGATGTAGAGCTCAAAAATGTGGAAATATACAGGGTGTTCCATTTGAAAAAATTGACTTCCACTCATTTTTTCATGTGAACAAAGTATCTGCATTTTTTAAAGACCCTGTATGAGGCAAATAAAAATATGACTCAGAGTAAAGATCCTCATGGTATCACTCCACTCCATTTCGAATTTGATCGTCTTAGTACCAGAGAGTTCAAGATTATCAGCGTAATTTATAACTTCTAAACGGTAACAGATAGGTATAGGGAAATAGTACATGAAGATGTTGACAAAGTGATAAGAAATCATAATATGGTGTTCCATTTGAAAAATCAAAGTAGCCGCTACTTTATAGTAGAAGCGGCAACGCCGCATCGTCTAAAATATTTTAGGCATACTGTGAAATTTTCAGGTTGTCCCGTTGTTTGGTTTGCCAGAAACGTCTAATTAACGCTCATCGTGAAAAGCCCTGTATATAACCGGAGTATAATAATTAAGTGAATGAATTCTCACAGTGTAAACTTTATCTAACCTGGAATGGAAGAATAACAAGTTGGACAACACTAAATAATGTTAAAGTGATCTGTGACACTTTCGTTTTTCACAATCTTTATCAAAACAACACAATGAAAAATTGTCACAATGTGATGCTTCATCGGTTTTTTCATGCACGATGATGTAAATGCTGAAGTAGCCATAGCAGACAATTATACTATCCCCTGTTATACACATATACAGCCCTACTTACAACTTTTGCAGTCTAGGATGTTTTAAAAGGATATTTTATGATACTCCCAGGGTGATCAATAAAAAAAAACAGCTCTTGACACTTTTTCAAATATTAGCTACAGGCAACGGAAACTATATCACTCTTAAATGATTGAAGACACCTAATTTCCCGATATGGTAACAAATGAGATTAAATAAATTATATTTAAAAATGACATCAGTGTAAATATGAATAGATGGCCTCAGGGAGGAGAACAAAAAATCGTGGTTGGCTTACATGAACAGAAAATTCATTATTGAATTAACAGAAATTTATAAATTGATTATCAAATAATTATAAAACAACACACTTGGTTGGTTGGTTGAAAACTGATGAGCCAGAGACAGGGTTGGCTTCCCTTGACACTACGACCAGCTGGGGTCTATTGTATCACTTTGTCGTCAGTGGTTCCTCATTCAAATAGGTTTGTGCCTTTAATTAGGTTTAGTAGCCTGTTAATAAGGTTCTTCGGATTCATGCCTGTTTCCGGGCTGATCTCTCCAAAGGTTCTGTGTCGCCTTCTACTTAGGCACTTCTACACAGTCAAAGATAATATGAGAGGCTGTTTCCTCCTCTTCATCACATAGCCTACACTCCACGGTTTCTCTGCGTACTCCCATGGTGTTTAGGTGTTTTCTTAGGCCGCAGTGTCCAGTCAACAGACCTACGATTATATGTGCCTTCGTTCTGTTCAGGTTCAGAAGGTCAGCCGTCAAGGTCCGGTTTGGGTGCCCTACCATGATTTTGCTGTGTATTTGCCCGACAGTTAGTTAGTAAGTTATTAACTTTCTGACCTACAAATTGAGAACGTTTACTCTGAGATGTATAAAAGTTGACTCGCAATGTTCCAGCAGCCGTACTCTCTTGGTTGGTTGAAAACTGACGAGCCAGAGACAGGGTTCGCACTTAGCTTCCCTTGACACCGCGACCAGCTGGGGTCTATTGTATCACTCTGTCGTCAGTGGTTCCTCATTCAAACAGGTTTGTGCCTTTAATTATGTTTAGTAGCCTGTTAATAAGGTTCTTTGGATTCATGCCTGTTTCCGGGCTGATCTCTCCAAAGGTTCTGTGTCGCCTTCTATTTAGGGCGTCACAGTCGAAGATAATATGAGAGGCTGTTTCCTCCTCTTCATCACATAGCCTACACTCCACGGTTTCCCTGCGTACTCCCATGGTGTTTAGGCGTATTCTTAGGCCGCAGTGTCCAGTCAACAGACCTACTATTATACGTGCCTTCGTTCTGTTCAGGTTCAGAAGGTCAGCCGTCAGGGTCCGGTTTGGGTGCCCTACCATGACTTTGCTATGTATTTGCCCGACAGTTTGATCCCAATATTGTTGGTGTCTTCTTTTTATCTACTCGTCAATCAGGGTCCTGCATCGGTTTTTGCTAATCCCATGCACAGGTTCTGGCCCTGTGAATAGCGTTTCAGATGCTTGTCTAGCTAGCTGGTCAGCTTTTAAGTTGCCTTCAATGCCTCTATGACCTGGCACCCACATCAAGGTGACCTTGTTGTGTTTTGCCAGCTCGATGAGATTCTGGAGGCAGTCCCAGACCAGTTTAGACTTTATCTGTATAGAGTTGAGTGCTTTGATAGCACTTTGACTGTCAGATAGAATGTAGATGTGTTTTTTCCTATAACCACTTTCTAGATTCTTCTGAATGCATGCCATGATAGCATGTATTTCAGCTTGGAATATCGTGGAGCATTTGCCAAGTGGTATTATGTAATCCCTTCTTGGCCTTACCCCATGTATTCCTGCTCCCGTTCCTTCAACTGTCTTTGAACCGTCTCTATACCAGACTATGTCCGCAGTTGATTGTGATTCTATACTCGGGGCCCATCCAGATCCGTCAATTCGTGTTTCGAATGAGTATAGGGGTTGCATGTAGTCTGAAATCATTTCGAGTTCTTCGATATTGATTACATGAGTGATTCTAGTATGTCCAGTTGTTCGGATTCTCCAGTTTTTTGTTTGTTTCAGTCTGTATGCACTCATCCTGGCCTTTCCAATGACATGTAAGTCAAGGGGTTCGAGGTTTAGGATGATTTCCATTGCAGCTGTTGGAGTACTATTCATTGCACCCGTGATACAGAGACAGGCAAGCCTCTGGATTTTCCCAAGGTTGGTTTTTGCCTGTCTTTGATTTGTTTTTGGCCACCATAAGAGTGAGTCATAAGTTACTCTTGGTCTTATTACCGCTGTGTAAAGCCAGTGCATGGCTTTCGGTTTGATCCTCCAGGTTTTTCCAAAAGCTCTCCTGCACATCATGAAGGTTATCTTGCTTTTATTGGTTACATGTTGAAGATGCGGGTTCCAGGTTAGTTTCTTGTCAAGAATCAGCCCTAGATATTTCACCTGCTCTACTACTTGTAATGTTTCACCGAATAGTCTGGGAGGTATGAGATCTCCCATGTTTCTTCTCCGGGTGAAGGGAATTAGTGTTGTTTTGTTCGGATTTGCCCTTAGGCTCTCTCTGTTACACCATTCCTCTACTGTCCTCAGTGCATTCTGCATTAGCTCAGAGGTTGTTCGAGTATTCTTTCCTTTGATGAGGATGACCAAGTCATCTGCATACCCTTGAGAGTAATACTCTTGGTTATTCAGAGAAATTATCAGTTCATCTACAACCATGTCCCACAGAAGGGAGGAGAGTATGCCCCCCCTGTGGGGTACCTCTGGAAATTTCAACCTGCACGATGATGTAAATGCCGAAGTAGCCATAGCAGACAATTATACTATCCCCTGTTATACACATATACAGCCCTACTTACAACTTTTGCAGTCTAGGATGTTTTAAAAGGATATTTTATGATACTCACAGGGTGCTCAATAAAAAAAATCAGTTCTTGACACTTTTTCAAATATTAGCTACAGGCAACGGAAACTATATTACTCTTAAATGATTGAAAACACCTAATTTCCTGATATGGTACACAAATGAGATTAAATAAATTATATTTGAAAATGACATCAGTGTAAATACGAATAGATGGCCTCAGGGAGGAGAACAAAAAATCGTGGTTGGCTTACATGAACAGAAAATTTATTATTGAATTAACAGAAATTTATAAATTGATTATAAAATAATTATAAAACAACACACTTGAGAAAGACATATAAATGTGATATGCTCGACTCTATATCTGCTTTATTACTAACAATTCGCGGACACACCTGAAACCGAGGGTGGACAAGAAACCGCACAGCAATATTTCTCTGGTGGTAATAAAGAAAATATATATAGATCAGCTATGCTCCTGTGATAGAAAAAAAATAGGACTGTTATGACAGTTCTTACCCGCTCACATAGACAAAAGTGAAGTTGTGGTCTAGCAACTGCTATAGCAACATTTTTTTGGTAGATATTTTATTACTTAATAAAAACGTCTTGAATGTATATTGCTGGATCTTCAATAGTTAATAAGATATAAGTCATGATAGATCGCAAAAAATAAAAGAAACCATCGATTTTTATAATTAAATGCATGTAACTCAACAATAACTTGTTTTCGGGATCATTCGAAAAATACATTTATTCTCTTATAACCTCATTAAAGAGACGTGCGTGTTTAAACAATTATATATATTTTTTCTAACATAAAATTTTATAACAAATAAATGGCAAAAAAATAATCAGTTTATTTGTTTAAAAATTGTGTTTAAGTAAATAGCGATAAAAATTTAAATCGAATGTTATGTAATAGCTTTTTTATATCTTAAAACAGTGATAACAATAAATTTTATTTAAAAATGTGTTTCGATCCATTTTAAAATTTTGGAATGTAAACGAGAACCCTGAAAAAAATTAATTTTTAATCAACAATAGGTCATTTTATGAAAAATCTGGTTTTTTTTCCTTCAAGTGTCTAGATAATACCATAATTTTTTCAATGTTTAAATTAATATTTATTACTATTAAAAAAATATTTGCAACTTCGGTTTCAAGGCGAAGCAGCGTAATGGCACAGCGCTCACCGCGCTGAGCTCTATTTTCAACATTAAATGAAAAGTATCAATAATAAAGATTAAGTTCCGAAAATCGAATTTTTTTTTCGCAAATTTCCTCCTCATTCAGATTTTGCAAAAAACTAGACCCCTTGTGCTTGGAATCTTTAATTGTTTATAACTTTTGCAATTGTTTATGTGGGGTTTGAAACTTTCTCACATTTTTATCGATGTTATTACGAATCCAATGAGCCTTCCCACGTATCTCAATTCGCAGTAGCAAGAATTAACACGTTTTTGAACTTGTGAGCCAGCCTATTCATTCCCTTGAAAAATGTATCATAATGAAAAAAATAAAATAAAGGAACGGAAGATACGAGCTAGTCTAATTTACCGAATTAACCTAAAATATTTTTGTCAAATCACCAGTTCCAGTTATACAGGAAGTTCCTATTAACTTTCTTATTTCAAATGACATACCTCGTTTTTATAGTCTATTTAAAATCCCCATGAAATTTTATAATTACTAAAATTACTTCATGTTCATATTCAACACGGTTTTACAGCCTTAATAACTTTTAAAGAGAAAAGTTGGTCAAGCATTGTTGAAAAAGAGAACAATGTGAAATAAGAAAGTCATAAATGGATCATCTCAAAACTGCTAAATTAATTTTTTTTCAAATTGAATTATACTTTATCAAAATTTTTTAAACTTAGTCGAGCCATTTTCTAGACATAAATAATAGTTTAAAAAACTAAAAAACACGCTTTTTATAAAAAACCGAACTAAAAAATAAATAAATAATAGTTTAAAAAAACGAAAAAACACGCTTTTATAGAAAACCAAACTAAAAAAATAGAAAATAAATTTTAATAAATTTGAATTAAGAATAGTGTAAAAATGTTTAATAAATATAAATTAATAATAATGTAAATGAGAAAAAAATTTATTTTATTTAAAAAAAGCGTGGGGTGCTTAATCTGAATCTTAAAAAGCACCACACGCTTTTTTTTAAATAAAAGATTTTTTTTCTTATTTACATTATTATTAATTGATATTTATTAAAAAAAATTACACTATTCTTAATTCAAATTTATCAAAAAAAAAATATATATTTTTTTAGTTTGGTTTTTTCGTTTTTTTAAACTATTATTTATTTATTTTTTAGTTCGGTTTTTCATAAAAAGCGTGTTTTTTAGTTTTTTTAAACTATTATTTATTTTCTACTTTTTAGTTTGGTTTATTTATAAAAGCGTGTTTTTTTAAATTTTTTAAACTATTATTTGTTCTAATCTACTATTAATTCCGTGATTACTATTAGTTACTGTAATTATTTTCCAAATCATCAATGTGTACAGCTGTATTAATAGTCAAATCTCGATTTTAGAAGTCATTCAAAGATTTTAACCTTGTCAATATATACAGTGAGCCGCCATCTTGAATTTTTCAATTTTCACGAAAGAATCATAATATTCGACTCCAAAAACCTCCACATACCAAATTTGAATAGAATCGGACCATAATCACAAAACTCGTCCACCATTTTGGAGCCGCCATCTTGAATTTTTCAATTTTCACGAAAGAATCATAATATTCGACTCCAAAAACCTCCACATACCAATTTTGAATAGAATCGGACCATAATCACAAAACTCGTCCACCATTTTGGAGCCGCCATCTTGAATTTTTCAATTTTCACGAAAAATCATAATATTCGACTCCAAAATCCCCACATACCAACTTTGAATATAATCGGACCATAATCACAAAACTTGTCCACCATTTTGGAGCCGCCATCTTGAATTTCTCAATTTTCACGAAAAAATCATAATATTCGACTCCAAAAACTCCCACATACCAATTTTGAATAGATTCGGACCATAATCACAAAACTCGTCCACCATTTTGGAGCCGCCATCTTGAATTTTTCAATTTTGACAATAGAATCATAATCTCCGACCACAAAACCCCAGATACCAATTTTGAAGCGAATCGGACCATAATCACAAAACTCGTCCGCCATATTGGAGCCGCCATTTTTTTTTTCACACACAAATTTCTTAATGCATTGTCACCGGAATTATGTACACCTGCCAAATTTCAAATCATTCGGACGTCTGGAAGTGGGTGAAAATCAAGTCCAAAGGAGTCGGTTACAAACAAACATACAAGTGAAGCTAATATAAAGCGTGTAAAATAACCTGCAAGTTACTCGAGAATTCAGAACTGATGGTTTGAACAAAAATATTTTGCATTAATTAAGCAAATCAAGAAACTGTCAGAAAAATTCATTAAAAAAAATTATAGAAATAAGAACCAATGAAGCTGCTGTATTGCCTTGTATTTTCTTCACATTCTCAAATATAAGTCAAATAACGTGATTTGAAGTTTTAATTTGACATAAAAAACAGATGTAAATATTCCTGCACGTCACTGTCGAGTTTCAAGTATCACCTTGAAGTAATATCTTATCAGGTATCAACTTTTATCAGAATTCCAAAGAATGAGATACAGAGGAACTCCAAAAAGTTTTACTGAAACATTTCTTTTTACCAGAAAAGAAAAATACCTACCAAAACTTCGCTGTTTGTTTACTGCTGGATTACCCTCCAGGTTCGGTGTTCTCGTTTATTTCTTAATCTATATGGAGTTCGATTTTGGCTAAATTGAGAATATGCCGTTTGTATTTACGTATTGCCTCCCGAACACGAATCCGAAGTCAAAACGCGGCCCTCTCGAATACTTTAGATGAACGAACGAATATTATATTTCAGCGCTATTTTCGGCCACTGAAAACATTCGAAATTCGCAATTTTCAACCAAAACACTTCACACACCCGAAATCATGTGTTTATCGCACGTACAACTGCGGTTCTCAATATGAAAACACATAATTGTCAAAGATTATATGTCATTGTTTACTGTTTTCAGTAGATTCTTTCGATTACAAAAAAGTGTAGTGTAGTGTAATACAAAAAAGGTGGAAATATCTGCTGTATTGTGTTGAAAAAAGAGACAGACTTATTTTTAGTGTAGCTTAGTGTTACACCATTGCTACAAACGAAAGAAGTAATTTTTATCAAGTTACCAGCCTTACCTCGGACATAGCTGTAATATTGTGAGATTATTAAAATTGTCATTTTGTTGACACTTTTGCCTACTTATCCAGAGACCAATAAGAATGGAGTAACAATCTGGCTACAGCAATCTTAAATTTAATAATAAAAAATTTATAATTGAGGTACCAATAATATGTGTTATACTTTATATTATGTAAATGCTGAGAAAAAATTGGGTTGGAAAGGCTGCCTGGTGTTCCTGAAGCTTCGTGTATGGTATTTATTGAATTATTTTAACAAGGTTGAATTACTGTTCATTACACTATTTGAGAAATGCAATGGAAACATATCTTCTTATTCCTTTGATTTATCCAAACAAGGAATGAAAACAAATTGAAATTTAAAATATGCATGGAACAGTTTGGTGTTTGATAGTAAGAACAAACTTCAGCAAACTGACATTTGAAATTTTAACATGGATATTAAGATATTAAAATAATCGTTATTTGTGTTTCTTTTTCGATATTTTGATAATATAATTACGTTTTTTACCATAATATTTAATTATAACTTCAAAATATGTATTTCATTAATGATTCACACCAAGCCTCTAACGGCTATTTTAATTTGCAAGCTGCCTAAGGACAAGAATGTTCAAATCACTTCTCATGCATAACGTGTACTGTTTTCTGATTAGTTACTAAGTAAACACAAGAAAATGTAAAATTACATATTTCTCTAATTATTTGCAGCGGCTGGAAGTTCTATCAACCATCTAACACATCCAGAATAAAATGGCCGTGACCTGTCGATTTGTTTACAACTTGTGAGGATGCAAAACTGTGTTATTAAAATGATTTTTGATAATTGTGGTTTGTAAGTGCTGCAGAGATTGCTGACTTCATCTACTAGTTCTGACTTTATCTAACAGTTTAGATATAACAAAGTAGAGAACAGGGTACCATAGAGTATGGTGTTGAGTCCCTTATTAATCTCGATACATGCCAATGAAAATGGAAAAAAACATCTGTTTCACAGCGTATACTGAAGTGCTTGTAAAAGAAACAAGTTGGGTCACAACTTTTGATTAGCTAGTAAAAAAGAAGTTTTTGTAATTGAAACCTTGAAAAAAATATAAGACTATAAAAATACGTTGGAAAATCATGTGTAACAAAATTAATGAAATAGATTCTTACCTCCTCAGTACCACCCTGTTTCACCAAACCATAATCGATAGCGCCAGGTCTGATAGCATCGATAAGGTCGATAACGACTTTAGCATCGGAAATGGTAGAATCCTGGAAGTTACGAATGGAAGACTTCTTCCCAGCATTATTCAATTTGTTGTTGACCCAAGTTACAATTTCCTTCTCCACAATAGGACTCCCAGATTCTGCTAACTGCGCAAGGACTGTCAGAGTGTAAGCCCTCATCAACTGCCAAATCAAGGCTAGGGTGAGTGTAACGTTGCCTTCGTTGATGTCTTGCCCCCCAATTCCAACCAGGGAGAATTTGATTTCTTTACCAAGCTCGACGGCATAGTTACAGTTTTCAAGTTTCTCCATGAACTTTTTCCTTTCGTTCGTAAACTTACGATGGACTCGGTTCCATTTGACGGTGCCTGGTTTGATTATGTCGTAGAGCTGGAAGACGACTAGACCGTCAGCGAGATCAGAATACAACCAGTTCACATGAGGACTAACACCCATCGAGTTGATCCAGTTTCTGTAGGCTGGAAGAAAACACTGACATTGCAAAAATTTGAAAGAGATGTCACTTTAAAAAGATACTTTTGGGTTACAAAATTTCTGCAGAATAAAGTAGATATTTTACTTGGATTAATTGTCACGAAATGAAGAAATATTTATTTATTTTTATTTCACGGACAATACTTTACAATACTTTATTCAAAAAAAGAATATCTACAAACCTTTTGACAGCTCTTAAATGCATACTTGAGGCGACGAAAAAATTCAGTTGATTTGAAAATTAATTTGCTGTTCTTGATATTCTATTCATTGACTCTTTCCGACCATAGTTGGTTGGATGATAAGACAAGATGCAACCATCAATTAGTTTATGCAAGAAACGTAGATCATGCTCAAGTCTTCTACGTCTGAGGCTATTCAAATTCATTGATTCAAGAATTTGGGAGTTATATGATCCACATATAAATCTGAATTCTTTGAAAAACAGTCAACATATTTGGGCTTTAAAAAGCTCTATCAAACAAGGACAGTGGAAAATGTTCATGCTGTACATTTTCAGTGAATAAAGGGGAAGAAAACGCTCGTGAAATGAAAATTTGTTCATTTACAAATGTTTAATTTTTACCAGATGCATAATAGAACAAATTTCATCGTTATTTTGAAACTTTTATATAGCCTGATAAGACTGAGAATGCAACGATTTAACAATGAAAAAAGGAACTTCTACTTCACTGGCCGACATGTAAAAAAATAATAGAACAAAACAAACTCACTTCTTTCTTCCCTTGTCTCCTCGATCGTCTCGTACCCATCAATAGCACCATTGGTCTGCTCCAAACCGGGGTGATTGTTGAACAAATTAGCAACGAATGCCAAGTTGAGTTTATAAACGCCATTAACGACATCTTGTGGTGTTACGAAAGACCTACACTTCAACTTAGCAGCTTGCTGAAGCATAATCTCGGCCCTGCTGTGCAAGTCTTTTTCAAAGAGCGCCTCCGTATCGACATCAGCATCAAGGGGAGCTATTTGTTTGATGAGATGAGTGTACACTTCCGAATCGACAATGTCGCTCTGGAAGTTGTTGACACGTCGATGAGTACCAGCTCTTTCCAAGTGATAGTTCACCCATCGCAGCAAGATGGCTTCCGGAGAGAGCTTCATGAGGTCGTCGATTTTTTCGTCTTCGGACAGCAATGTAGTCAAACCCGGACAGTGCTCCAAGGTGATTTGGTTAAATAGACCGATCCTGATGATCTGCCATAGGAGCCCTAGGACTAAGTGAGGGGTGCCGTTGGAAAGATTGTGCGCATCTATGTTTACAACATTGCATCCTATGGCCGAAGCTGATGATAGGGCTAGAGTTAGGTTTTCCAGTTTTCTGTAGAGTGTGAGTTTTTCTTTGTTTACTGCTCTTTCGTCTATTGTATCAGGACAGGAGTGGTTGATCACTTTACTGAAAGGGAAATTGTATTATTTTTGTTTTTTCTTAGTGGACAGTTATCAATGAACTTGCATTAACTATTCATTGAAATAGGAATAAATAGAATATAATGGATTGATTCATTGGCCAAAAGCACCAAATTGGAAGCAAGGACCAAGAATTACGCAGAGATATTTATTCATGGAAAATAAAACATGTATACATCTGTCAATGAAAAAGAGGGTAATCAAGTCACAGAATATAAAATAAATAATAGAAACATATTCATCAGACAAATAAGTACGTAATATAATAATAATAACGTATCAGATTCGATTTTAATATAATGTATCTGCGATTTTGTTATGTTGGTGGACATGTAACGACTCTAAAATAGTCATTGAGACAATATGAGCACAATAATCATAACGTAACAATGTATCTAGGTTACCATATAATAACGTTAATACTATGAGTTTTGCACAGTGGTAATGGATGTCTTAGTATGGATCCTTGTGGGACACCAAAATCGACTGGATGACGCGCAGATATTTGATCCGCAGTTTTACATAGATAGGATGATAGGAGATTCAAGGCTCTGATTCCACGCCTCCCAAGTTTTGAGATCAGGGGTCATGTCGTATAAAAGAAACTTCACGACGCCCTTAAGAATAATCCCGGATTATTGGAGATAATTTTATTTTCATCGAAACCTATCTTTGAGAACAATTTAAAAAAATTGTTCAAGGGTATTGAGAGTTCATTTTTAATAGACAGGTGTGTCACTTTAGAAACCTTGAAAACATCTGGAAAATACCCAAACCAATATTAAATAGAATAGCATAAAGAATCGCTATATTTTTATTTAAGAGTTTCAGAGAATTGTAAGCTGTATAATTTTTTATACCAGATTAGCTGGGCAATTTACATTTCATGAATGTTTTCTTCATACAAAGTATTTTCTAAATCGGTGTGATTCATTTGAGAAATGACTGCCTGTTATATTTCATTACAAATGTCCAAAACTGCTCTGAGATACAGCTGGCGCACACAACTCCAATTAATGCAATTATAATTGTTATGGTTGCCAGGATTTGTGAAAGATTTTATAATGTTGTTTTAATTTATATAGTGCAACTGTTTCTATGATGTTGATTTTTCAATCAGTGCAGTTTATGTGTCTTTTGTTCTTTGTTTATTACTAGAAAAAGTTTTCTTAGGGCAGTTTTATTCACTGGCATATTGCATATGTTTTTTAAGGTAATGTTTGTCTATGATAAATTATTTTCTTCTGACAATGAATGCATCTCTCTAGCTTTAGAACAGATAACTAACAAACCACTAACAATCAAAAAATCATATTTGGCAGACATTTTATTTTAACATAATTTAATGGATATAATGGAAATAATGTACTTGATGCTCTTGGCATCTGAAAATGAATTTCAGTAAACAATTGAAATGGTAGGCTTATATTTTACAGAGCTGCTTCTCGAACTTACAGATCTATTTTATAATTTCCTCAAAAATCTGGAGAATGAAGTTCATCTTAATATTTATCAATCTCAATGATTCTTTAATCTTAATTGACAGGCATAAACAAAAATCAACATAATTGAATTACAGAAAAAATAATTATGTTCAAAAAAATATAAAACCGACTTGTGTGCCTCACCTCTCCCATGGAAACACCCCATATCTTTCGTAATTGCTGACGTAGTATTATGAAATTTTCAGGATCGACAGATATACTGAAAATACGCTCAATGATCGGGTAGGGAGTAATCTCAAGTAATGTACACTGCACGCCAGAAGCGATGGAACAACTGACATTCCCGAAAAATAATATTAGAAAGCAACATACGATTTTTTCTTTTCAGAATAAGCCCAAGAACAGAGCACTATGGCACATATTATAAACACATAGATAGGAAGCTCCGCTCTTTTCCATTCATGTTTGGTTTGCCACCTCAGCAACCTCGGACCTTTAATTTGGTGTAACATATTTGCAAGCTCTAATTTTTTTCCCAAACACATTAAATAGAAAAGTTTATTGAAAAAACTCAAAAAATGAGATATGGCCTAACCGTTTTTTCGGAAATTGAATATTAATCTCATTTTGAAAATAATATTCTTTGGGCTCTAACTGCCCAACGAAGCATTTAATAGTTTTTCATAATATATTTCAGTTCCTCTTATTATTTTTTGAAAAATTCTGGTACAGATTCAACTAACTAATAATGTAGTGATTAAAGTTCATATTGAGGTTTATATTTACCCATTCACAAATGAACGATGTATTCAAAATTTCTTGGATACTTTCTCCTGTGCAAAATTTAATTTCATCATTGTTTTTTCTTCAAATTATATTACATAAAGTTATCTCTCGAAGGTAACCTTATTGTAATTTAAATCAGGCCCAAGCTACTAGAACTCTACTGTGACCAGGGTCGTCGCGGAGGTCTCCTCTTTGAGGGCGACCTGGCTGGAAAATGCCAACTGCTCATATTTTTTTTTGCCGAAGTTATTCGTGAATATGAATTGAATGCCGCCGCCATATATACATTCTCGCCAGTCAACGAATTTTCCGTTGTCACGATGGCATATCATTAAGCAAAAAACTAATTTTAAAATGAAAAAGGAATTTGTGGCATAATGGACAGATTATTAAATTAAAGAAAAAAAGCATCCTCAAGCGGGACTCGAACCCACCACTTTATGCTTTCCGGACATACACTCTTTCCACTGAGCTATCGAGGCTATAAGAATCGACACACACTCGCGAACACTTCACTTCCTTAATTTAATGTGAATGTTGGAATGAATAAGTACGTTCGATTTTTCGACATTCACATTAAATTAAGGAAGTAAAATGCTCGCGAGTGTGTGTCGATTCTTATAGCCTCGATAGCTCAGTGGAAAGAGCGTATGTCCGGAAAGCATAAGGTGGTGGGTTCGAGTTCCGCTTGAGGATGCTTTTTTCTTTAATTTAATAATCTGTCCATTAGGCCACAAATTCCTTTTTCATAATTTCTCTCGGACAATAATTTCCCACTTTCACACTAATTTTAAATAAATGATTCTCACAGGAAAACGAATTTTTTAAGTGATATCAATGTGAAAAGTCCCCATTGGTAAGACATATGTATTCAAAAACTTCAGTGAAAGACAATGTAATTGAAACATCGTTTGTCCCTAATTCAATTAACTGTTTGCAAATTCCTCAATCAAATGAGTTTTCCCATTAAATCCAACACACTCCCACAAAATTAAAATTTCACTGAAACCTTTATTTATAATAGGTAGCATTTTACCCTTCGTGATTTTGTATATATTTTCTTGTCCCCTTTCGATTTGGATCATCTTCTTTTGTCGTTTTTAGGAATTTATCCATTTATCCCTTTTTACCCCCTTAGAAGTCGGAAATCAAATCCATTTTGAAAAGGGAAACGTTCTCAATTAAATAGTTTTTTTTTTGAAAATCGAAAAATCTTTCTATTTAATATTCAATTGAAAATGTTTCCCTTTTCAACATGAATACCTCCCAAGAGGTAATCTTGAACAATGGAAGATAGGAAGTTCTTTCAGTCGCAGTTGATTACACATCTGATTCACACCTTGTTCATATTTTCAAACAAATCAGATTCATTTGTTCGAACAACAATTACAGAAATCAAAAGCAGTTGATATTTCAATTATTTCTCGAGATAATGAAAAGATTTTCAATGAAAATGTACCTTATTTATTCTCTTTCAGAAAATCAAAAAATCAATTATTTGACAATGGAGGCAGAATTCTTTGAGATTTTGCTAAGAACTCGAAGTGTTAATGATAATATATTTCAACCCTTTTTGAACTCTTAAGTTCATTTGAGAAAATCCAGACATTTGCCACGATTTGATTAATAAATATTGTCGTTGTTATTTATTCGACCTTTTTGTTTGCAAGTGTTAGTCAAAATGCCTAAATAAATTATAGCAAATGCATGGAAAATGAGTCCAAAAATGTGATTTGAAAATGGACTTTATAAAATATTTTGGTGCGCCTATGTTATGACTCTTGGCTTCGCTTCGGGTGGCTTTGGGAAGAACTCTGCATTGAGATGCAGAAGGCCAATGATACCTTTCAATTCATGAACGAACTCTACTGAGTTCGACTACTTGTAATAAGAGAATACCTTGGAATTTGCACTCACCATAACAATATTCCATCTTTGACTTTGTCATAAAGATTTCTCCCTTCAGAATCGATGGGGAGCAGTTTTTTCAAATCCGGGTCGTGCTGTAAATTGGAATTGATCCAGTCCGAAAAAGCGAGTTGTTCCTCAACTCTGACAGAGTGTGTTGTGCCTTCGTTAGAAGCTTCGGATGTCCCTCCGAGGTGCTGTAAGTTTTCCCTTTTCGATACAGCCGTTCGGAATGTGTTTGCTACTCTTCCTTGAGATCACAGATAAGTTTTTCAAATTCATCATACGTCAGTCTACCGTTGATTTTTGTTTTGTTGGAATTTTTAAATTCTTCTTCGATCAGGCGGGACTGGTATCCGGCTATTTTCAGGCCGCATGATTCCAGTGCTTCGCGAAGTTCTTTTAAGTCTATATGGCCGTCACCGTTTTTGTCGATCTGCAAAAAAAATCACGAAATCAAAACAATGAACTAGATACAGAGCGTGCAATTTTCCTAAAGACTAAATATTCAATAATCATATTTCAAAAAAAAAAACGTAGGAAAAGAACAAACTATTTTTTGACGCGGCATTTCCGTACAACCACTTCACCATCTCAATTATTGTTATATTAGTACCATCTATGTAATGATTAAAACCCACGCTTTTATTTTTTCCAAAAAAACTATGTGATAATTTTTTTTTTATATACAGTGTGACCCATTTAAAATGGAACCACCCCTGTAGAATACGCATTTTTCAGTCAATCTCAAAAATGTTTTTTTTTTAATAGTAAGCATAAAAAACTGTATCTTGACACACATTTTTATAACTTTAGTTTCATTTCCAAGGCACTCTATGGTTTTTTTTCTTCGTCAAAAACGGCAAAAGTTTATTAGGCAATTTTTGTTTTCAAATTTGACTACACCACTGGATTCGTAGTCGTTATAAATAAAAACCTTCAAAATTTCATTGAAAAATATTTGTTAACAACGAAGTTACAACAACTTTAATTTTGGAAACAAAGTATTTGATTATAATTTTTATTTAGATTATAGACATATTTAAAATCTGGCAAAACTGTCGATACAAAGTAGAACACCAGTGAATTTGTACAGCGAAAATCCGAAGTCAATAGCTCATTCCGTTCTACAGTTATAACTCCTGAAAGTATGGTAATGTGAGCGATTTGTGGTGTACTAAATCACAGCCTACTATTGATTTAGTACAATACCTATGCCTAATGTATTAGTTCACCTTTCCTCAAATTATTGATACCTTCTCTAAAAGCTTGTTTCAATTGAGTTTTGCAGAATTTAAAAGGAACATTTTTTGTCCTGCTTTCTGTTTTATCATTCAATAAAATTTTGATACTTTAAAACTTGATTCGGTTCATTTCGTTTTCATCGGCTATGGAAGACTGCATAACTTGAAAATGAATTTTTAATTTTCTGTTATTTTCGAATACACTTATAACCTAAACTTAAATAAATGATTTTAAGGGAATATAATTTACAAATCCAGTGGCGTAGTCAGATTTTTATTACAAAATCGCTTCCACCACAAATCGCTCACATTACCATACTTTCAGGAGTTATAACTGTAGAATGGAATGAGCTATTGACTTCGGATTTTTGCTGTACAAATTCACTGGTGTTCTACTTTGTATCAGCAGTGTTGCCAGATTTTAAATATGTCTATAATCTAAATAAAAATTATAATCAAATACTTTGTTTCCAAAATTGAAGTTGTTGTAACTTCGTTGTTAACCAATATTTTTTTATGAAATTTCCATGGTTTCCATTTATAACGACTACGAATCCAGTGGTGTAGTCAAATTTCAAAACAAAAATTGCCTAATAAGCTTTTGCCCTTTTTGACGAAGAAAAAAAAACATAGAGTGCCTTGGAAATGAAACTAAAGTTATTAAAATTTGTGTCAAGATATAGTTTTTGATGCTCAATATTACAAATTTTTTTGAGAATGATTGAAAAATGCGTATTCTACAGGGGTGGTTCCATTTTAAATGGGTCACACTGTATATCCAAATGCAGTAGATTATGATTGCATCATTGTGTTAGGCTGTCTAGATCAGTTTGATCCTGTCTATCAGCGCTGACTAATGTGGCGAATGTGTGCAAATAACACAGGCTGCCAAATCAAAGGGCGGCGAAACAGGACGGAAAATAATAAACATCTGCGACACGTGCTCATAGTAAAAAGTGACTTATCGGTAAGCGGCAAGAATAAAAAGAGATTACGCAAAAAAATTGTCTTTTGTCGGAAACTGGACATAAATGAAAAATGATATAAATTTGACTTGTTTTTGAAAGAAAGGGGCATTTCACATTTGTTCTTCAAATAAGATTAGTAAATCGTTTAGTTAATAGATCTTCATTTTTCAGTTTGGTAGAAACAGTGATCAGTGATCTAAAAGTGAAAATATAGTAAAAAATTGTAAGTATAGGTACCTATGCCACACTGATATTATTAACTAATTTGATTGTTTTTGCATATTTTCGAAAACAGAAAAAAGTTGTGTATACAATTATTATAATCAACTTGCTGTTCTGCTGTTCAAACAATATGATTTTTTTTATTATTTTAAAGACAGAAACCAGTACCGGCAACAAATACAGCAGAAAATGGAAGCTAAGGAAAAATTAGCCGATTCTTTGAAAACATATTTAAAGCCTTCAGAAACAAAGGTTTTTTCTGAGAATACCGATGATGCTCGCCCTAGTTGTTCCTCATGTGTTCCTTCCTGATATTGATATAAATGTTAACCAGGAACATATTGAAGGAAATACATTTTTGAAACTCTGATACAGTACTCGTAGATACTGAAAATGTTCCAGCAGAAAATGCACTTTCCACCGTACTATCTGATGACCAGAAATAATAACATCCGCAGATGCAAGTTTTCTAACTGGAAAAGGATCCCGTCAAAAAATTACGAACTGGATTTATCCAAAAAAACTCAGATGACCGAAAGTTTTCAGCTAGTTATTTTTACAGGCACCTCGCATATGTGGAGAGAGTTTCTGTTGTAAACATTTTGGTAAGTCTTTAACTAACTTGCCTAATGGGAAAGGATGTTCTGATCGAAACACGAAAAGAGTAACTCTCATAAGAACAATATCGGATCATCGTTGAATTTGTCAACTATGATAGGTATCTGAAGGAGTTGCTATGAATCAAAGTTTATTGGATGTAGAAAAAAATACTGGTATGGTTATTATTGAACGAATAATTTCAGCCATACAGTTTTTATGTCGCCAATGTCTAGCATTACGTGGTACATCAAGCAAACTGTATGGAAATAATAATGGAAATTTCTCAATATTAATAGAAACGATCTCAAAATTTGATTTCGTAATGGAGGAGCAGCATGTTTCATCAAAATCAAAGCAGCGATAAATTTCAAAATGAATTGATAAATTAATCGGCGTAAAAATCAAAAACACTATTTTAAATCTAGTGAGGAAACATGAATATTATTCTATAATTCTGTATACCAGATTTGAGCATTTTTTGTTATTTGTCCAGCGCACTCACTAAATTTAGTTGTTAATGATGCTGTTAAAATTTCTTTTGAGATTTCGGGATTCTTTTATATCGTTCAAGAGTTATATGTGTTTTTTACGGCGTCAGTTTAAAAAACGTGCTTTTTAGATTTAACTTTGAAACCACTTTCTGATACACGATGGTCCAGTAAAATAGACGCTACAAAACCTTCGAGATATCATATTGGTCAAGTTTATGATGCTCTCTTTGAAGTAATGGAAGCATACGCATCTTCAAAAGATTTTAGTGTATCACACTAAGCTCGATCGCTAGCAACAAAAAATCAAAACTACAAATTTTTATGCTCTAGTGATTTGATACAACATATCATTTAAAATTAATGTTTTCAATAAATTAATGCAGAATTGAAGTATAATCTAAAAGCTTGTTTAGATTGCGTAAACAAAATTTTTTTTTTCACAGACTCAAGATATGATGGAGAATTCAATGAATTTCTTGTCGATGCCAGAGAACTAGCTGATGATGAGTTAGAAATTGAACCTTATTTTCTACCTACACAAACTGTTCGTTAAAGAAAAAAGAAAACAATTTGATTACGAAAGCAATGACGAACCAAGAAGAGACCCGAAAATGTATTTATAAAGTTAACGTGTTTTTTTTTTCATACTATCCATTAATGAAAGACAGAAAGTGTTGGAGCAATTTAATAACATTTTTGGATTTATTTATAAAATGTTCAGCTAGACTGAAGAATTGAGATTATCGTGCGTAAATTAATTCATTTGATTAAATTAAATGTTTGAAATGTCACTTGCCAGAACAGAATTATTCAGAGCCCCAGTCGATTCTTGAATACATTCTCGAGAATCAGTTAATTTCTACATTCCTAAACAATGCAGCAGCAATACGAATTTTTTAACGCTACCAGTATCCGTAGCATCGGGTGAAAGGTCTTTCTCGATATTGAAATTGATAAAAACTTTTTTAAGATCGAGAATGGCGCATCTGACTCAGCAATTTATCAATGATGTCCATCGAAAATGACTTAATGGATTCCCATCCTCTCGACGAATTAATTAAAGATTTTGCCATTAAAAAGACAACAAAAGAAAGTTTTGATGAAATTTTGTTCCTTTTTTTACTGTTGTAATACTGTTGTTTGGTTTGTTTTGTTACTTTTTTGGTTTTGTACTTCTTTATTTCAATTTTTTATGTCGTTTATAAGTTATTGTTCAATTTGAAATTATACAGTGCTTCTCAAAAGTCCTCTCCCCCCTCTTATTTTTGGAACGATTATACATAAACAAGTGAACTTTGGAAACTGAATATTAAAGGTTGTAAACTTCCCTACTAGTGATGATAGATGACGAAATCGTCAAAGATGACGTCACAAGGCCATTGTGACCAATGATTTTAAATGGAACCCTACGGCAAGCGACACCTCTTTTAAAAGGTATCGAAAAAACCTATTCAATGATACTAATTTTGTTTGTGTTTATGGCAGTTTTGGCAACTCGCTTTTAAAAAACTCAAAGCTGTGATGAATTAAATCAGTTAATACTTAAATTCCAAATTCAAGCTCCGCCTCTGGATAGTTGTCAAATAAGCTGACGTTTTTGTTAGTCTCCCTAATTCGACGTTTTTGTAATTGTCCAAGTTTTTGTACATTTAATAATTTGTGTATTGTTGATCGAACGTTTAACTGTTTTAGCAGCTTTTGGTACTTTTAATATTTTTGTACATTTTAATAATTTGTTAAACTGTTGTGAGCCGAACGTTTAAGTGCTTCAAGAAGCGAAATGGTACGTGCTTTAGGTGATAAAGTAGCAGCGATCCTAATTCTTGGTGAAACTGGACAAAATATTCATGCAGCAGAACGCATTTTTAATGAGAGGTTCCCGATCGCCCCGTTTCGAGGACTTATTTAAGGGAGCTTCTTCGTAAGTTTGAAACACGGGTAGTATTAATGATGCGAAACGATCTGGCAGACCACAAATTTCTGATGAGAAAAATATTGATATACTGGCAGAAGTAATAGTTAATCCTACTTCTTCAACAACTCACGTTGCATCTACCTGTGAAGTCAGTCGAAGTACAGTACACAGGGTGTTGAAAAAAAACAAATTTCATCCATACAAATTAAAAATGGTTCATCAACTCTCAGACGACGACCCAGACCGAAGACTAGAATTTTGTGAAAATATGGAAACTAAAATTAACCAACAGCCAGACTATGTCAAAACAATTTGTTTTAGTGACGAAAGTACTTTCTATCTAAATGGAAATGTAAATACACAGAATGTGAGGTATTAGAGTGACGCAAATCCTCACCTGTTTCGTGAAACACATACCCAATTTCCCCAGGAGGTGAATGTTTGGGCAGGTATCCTGGGAAACCACATCGTTGGGCCTCTTTTTTTAAATACTAATTTAACTGGTGAGGTTTATCTGGAGCTGTTGCAAAACGCAATAGAACCGTTAATCCTTGAAATTTTGGAAGATAATCCAGATGAATTCGGCAATTTGGAAATAACATTCCAACAGGATGGTTCTCCTCCACACTATTACGGTGCAGTAAGACGGGATTTGGATGAGGAGTATCGTGGTAGATGGATTGTACGACGAGGGTCAACGGAATGGCCAGCTCGATCACCGGACCTCACACCTTTGGATTTTTTTATGTGGGGGTATTTTAAATCGAAGGTTTACGCCACTGAACCTGACAATATTGACGTTTTAAAACAACGTATTGTTGCAGAATGTGAGGCTGTTTCCGCAGACACATTTGCAAAAGAACGAGAAGAGTTTAAAAATAGGATATTTCACTGTCAGGAAGTAAATGGAGGTCACTTCGAGCAATTTCGTTGAGTAGATACTGATTCTTAAATCTGTAATTAATATCATACTGAATGGAATTTAAATTTTAATGTTTACTAATGAGCCATTAAAACTGCCATAAACACAAACAAAATTAGTATTATTGAATAGGTTTTTTCGATACCTCTTAAAAGAGGTGTCGCTTGCCGTAGGGTTCCATTCAAAATTATTGGTCACAATGGCCTTGTGACGTTATCTTTGACGATTTCGTCATCTATCATCACTAGTAGGGAAGTTTACAACCTTTAATATTCAGTTTCCAAATTTCACTTGTTTATGTATAATCGTTCCAAAAATAAGAGGGGGGGAGGGGACTTTTGAGAAGCACTGTATGACATCTAAGTATTTACAGTTATTTCAATTTCATTTATGTGTACCTATCTATGAATTAATTTTTACAACTTTGAAAAAGGGCGTAAATTTATATTTTGCACACAGGCTACCGCATAGCTTGGCGCGGCTCTGGCCAGTAACACATTTTTCTACTATTGTGACCATTTTGTTACAATTTGGAACTACAAACTCAACAACTATCTGTATAATATCGAACTTTAAGAAGGTTTGATATTTGTGTTCTGAATTGAAATTAAAAACCCTAAATAAACATTTATAACTTGAAATAACTTCCTTGCGAAAGAAAATGAACTGAACTTACAAAATCGTATGATGGCTTGGAACTGCGATTTATTGTCTATGAATGAGCTGTAAATGGGGATAATTAATTCGAGAGCATGTTTCCTTGATAAGCAAAAAATGTATATGAGTTATATACGGGTATACTTGACAGATTTAACATTTTTGAGCAATCCTCTATTCCCTCCCACATTTTATAACCGGTATATTATATACCATATTTGTTCATAGTTTTCTAAAGCGATAATCATGAAAAGCGGTCAAGTGCGAGTTCGAGCACGCGCAGGAAGTTCCGTAAATTATAAGTTTGTAAAATTAATTTCTAGAAATCTATAAGGTCTATTGGGAATTCAAAATTAGATGCCAGCGCCAGAGTGGCGAAAATGCAAACCAGACATAAGTACATTGTTTGTCTGTTTTCTTAGAGGTTATACACTTGTTTTGAGTTTTTCTCAAAATATTTCCATTTTGTATTCGTTTCCAGGTTGTGTAGTGTTATTCACTTCAAGACTCTAGTGAAGTGGTGTATTTAAATCTTAAGACGATATCATTTGCAAAAACTCACTTTGAAGGAGACAATTTATGTTCTAATTTGAAGGAGACAATTTATGTTCTAATTTGCTAGCAAAAAAAATATTTTCCGTAGTTTCTGGACAGCTCAGTGTAGTCATTTGGAGTTATTTGAATTATTTTGAAAAAATTTCACACACTATTTGTGAATGTTGGAATTGAAATAAAACAAGAAAACAGGTTTTTTTATTTCATCTAATACAAACAAGATGGTGTGAAAATGGTCCCTATTGTTGTGAATGTTTAAAGTTTTACCATAGAATGTCGTTTGTAAGTATTATAAGTTGGCAATACCTCATCAATAGTTAGTAAGACAATTAGTCGTGTCTTTTATTTAGTAAATACATAACACTTATCACCTAGATATACATATATAGTCACTCTTTTTCCATACTGTATGAATAATCCAACATACCGAAGTATGTTGGATAATATATCTTTTTTCTCTTAACTCTCTTTTCTTTCTTATCAACTCTCTTGGAAATGTTCTCTTCTAACTTTTTCGCCACAGACCATACAGGAAGATTTTGGGAAGGAACTGTATTTTTCTTCAAGATCCCGTCGTCCGTCTATAGACTCGCACAATCCTAGATTAGTCTAAACCAGAATGTTACGTTCATTTGATTCAAATCGATGAAAACTTATTCCAGTACAACGGGATCGTTTTGCCCCAGAGTCACATTGAGGTACACAACAGTAATGATTTGTTGCACTGCAATCGCCTTTTATTCTGGCGAAGAAGTTATATGCGCAGTGGCAGTGACAGTGGCGAATAGTATCTTAGCTTGCATTGTACTTTGGTGTTAAAATGACATGCACGTCCATGGCCATAACGAAGCACCAATAGAATGAACGACTTTCGCCAGAATAAAAGGCGATTACAGTACTACTCTCCGATTTCTTCAAAATTTTAGGTCCAGTAGTTTTAGATATAAGGGGATAGTGATCTATTTTTGCATCTATGCCAAATCGGAAGTTGTGACAGTCGGACGCCTGAGAGATCTCATAAGGGTTCCGTTTTGCCCTTCTGAGGTACGGCTCTCCAAAAATGAACTTTGGTTGAACCATCTTTCTAATGTCCAAGAGAGTCTAACAGCATATCCCGAATTTTTCAAAGAATGAAAATTAATAACCTATTCCTAACACTGATATCCAAATGAACAATCAATTCAACATGACGAGGTCTTCAACTCAACAAGTAACACGTTATTTATTGAAACTGTTTTTCCCAAATTTCTTGCATTGAACAAAACAAATGTATAAAAAAGTATGACCTCCAAATCCACGCGGGCAAAAGCTAGTATTAAATATGTAATTTCCAGCACAATTACGAAAGAGTTCCTCCTTTTCGAATGAATATTTTACTCTCGAAGAGAAAACATATCTATATATGCCATATCTGTGCGGTTAAAGTTATCACACTTGTGGAATCGTCCTTGTCACAATTTATCCTTATCGATAGTCCGATATCCCCGTTTCAAATGAATTTTCTAATAGCATTTCCATGGTTGAACACCGTGCAAACAATTAAGTGCGAAATAATTAAACAATATCCGAGGTAACGTTTAACGTTATCATACCACTCATTACTCACAATAACAGTCAACATTGCGGGCAGTATGGAGGATACATTTGCAAAACATAATAAACACCCTCTAACAAAATCTCGTATTCCTACATTAGGCAGTGGCAGTAACTAAGCCCACCTATTTGAAAATTAACAGGCAGAATTAATTGCTTTGAGTAAGACTCTTTCAAAACCACCCTTATTCATTAATAAATCTACAGAACAGGCAGTTCCAATAAGCGATTACAATATCAAAAACTAAATAAGCATTCTTAAAATAACATGATCAATAAAACGGAAATGTATGTTCCAACATTACATTCAACATAAAAATCCATATAACTTAAACAATTTGCAAGAGAACAAACACATTTTGTATAGTTTAAATTCATTTGAGCAAGTGTGAAAGATAACTAAGACTGAAAATATTTTCACCATGTTATTTCTAATATAAAAATGTTAAGAATGTTTTTGGACCTTTTTCAATTTCATTTTTATGATAGGGGATACATGCATTGTAAAGTGTTCCCCCAAATCGTTACATTCTGCTTTTTTATTAAATATTTGTAATTTATTGGATATCAAAATTGTTTTCTTAATTTTTTTCGTAGTAATTGACAGCCAGAAGCATTTATCAACATTAAATTAAAGGTGGATTTGCCACGGACCACTCGTAAACTCTATTTAGATATTTTTGTAGTAGAATCACATCTTCTTAATTTCTGGTATTCTTAAATAATTTAAAATAATCTGCAAACAGTGCACACTGCGAGTCTCGAATAACCCCTGGCAAATCGTCTATCAGTAATAGAAATAATAATGACCCAAGATTGGATTCTTGTGGTACACCGGATGGTGTGAATAAATCCCCAGATTCCCTCCCCTGCCTTATAAACTACATTTGTTTTCTTTCTGTTAGATGCGATGCTGATAACTTCCAAAGTCGATCTGAAAGCCTAAAAGCGTATACTTTTTCCAGCATGATCGACCTTATCAAAGGCTTTACTGAAATCTGTGAAAATATCATCTCGTTAACTATTACTTCAACCACTGTATTTCCCTTTTGTAAAAAATACGCGAGGTTAGTTATCGTAGACCTCATGTTGCTTTTCCCTTAGACATGAATACACATCTATAGGGTGTTTAAATAATGCACAACCAAAAAAATATATCCATACTAATTAGGAAAAAAAAACAATTTGTATAGATTGCGAATTTTGTTTTCTTCGAGTTAACGCCGTTTTCATTATAAATAGTTCTCACCCAATGAACTTTAATTATATTTTATGTATCTAATTTTTTTAAATAATTGTACAAATGTATATATGTACTATTTTTTTTGTTTCGAGTGATATGCTTTGTCAGTGCTCAAAGTTATGACGTTAAACTTATCAGAATATGTGATTTTGCGAAAAATCGCCTATATAAAAGTTGCAAAATAACGGAGAGGTCATGAACATTTTTGAAAATCCTGCAAAATTATTTTCCTCATCAATGCTGAATTCACATATATGAATGACACAGGATGAGAGGTTCCATGAGTAGCTAATCAGAAAACAAGACGCCATGAGCACGTTTGCTGACATGTGTTTCCAAAGTTTGTGGTTATGTGTATTGAAAATAATACTAAACATACAAACACAATGAACTTGAGTGCACCTCATTTACACTCTGAAAGATTTCCGTTAAATAACAACCTAACCGTGAAACATTGCGAAAATTGAAATGTATCGTCAATCGCTTTTAAATGAACATCAATAACAACAATAATTTTGCAAAGCTAGGCTTAGAGGAAAACAGAAACACCCCCTTAACATCCTGATGGAGTGTAATGTTGAGCATAAAAAAATTGAGCAACATACCGACTGACTTGGGGAAATTCCACAATTAGATCCCCCCAAAATCCTCAGGCATTTGTGGCTACCTCGGCTGCTATGTTAGAATGAGGAGGGGCACAGTAGATCTAATCAAATCGTAGTGCATCTGTCATCGCCCAATTTTCATTACCATCGGGGTGTTGAAACGAGTTCTTTCGATTGATGCCATTCTTCAACTTCAACTTCGCAACCCTGAAATGGCCACTGGATCAAATTCCAGACACCCACGATAGTAGCTCCATGTTCGCCGAGTTGTTGATTGATCGAAATTTCTCCCAATTAATTGATGAACCCACTCGATTCAGAACCAATCAAACCCCTTCGCTTATCGATCTACTTATAACAAACGATCCTGACCTATGCAAAATAAAAACTGGTGCTCCAATTGGTTGCTCTGATCATGTCACAGTTACATGTAACCTCCAAGTGATAACGGATCTAGAACCCCGGAATACTATCCTGGGACACAAAAGAATAAACCAGAATGATCTATCAAACATCAATCAACTGGGATGAACTATATCAATGTCCGGATATTGACTCCAAATGGGAGTTCTTCTGTAACTCACTTCTCGATGCTATCAACAGTTGCTCATAAGTCACTTCCAAGAAAATCAATAGCAAAAAACTATGGATCGACGAGACATTCATCCAACGCTCACATAAAAAACGCAAACTCTGGATAAAGTATCGCTTAATCAAGTCCCCTGAAGATTTAGAGACCCATCGCTCCTACTCCTCCGACTTGTCCCGAAACCTAAGGAAGGCCAAACTGAACTACGAATCCAATCTTGTCGAAAAAGGTTCTAAGGCCATTTATAAATATTGCCGAACTAAGCTTTCCTCGAAAGTCTCTATACCAATCATCCGCGATGGCAATGGAACCGTATGCGAATCCAACGCTGCAGCGGCAGAAATGCTCGCTAAAAGTTTCGACAAATCTTTCTCGCCAGTAGAAATGCAGCGCTACCTCAAGTAATGTCACCAAGATGCCAAAACGCCTTAAACCATATACACTTTCCATTTGAAATAATAGAGGAAAAATCAAGATATGTCAAACCAGGTGTATCACCCGGGCCTGACAATATACCTGCATTTATTCTGGAAAGATCTGTTCTCGCAATACCCCTGAGCCACATCTTCGAATACTCGTTTTCTCACTCATGGCGGTTAACATCTGTCACTCCTATCTTTAAAAAAGGTGATACACTTGATCCTGGGAACTACAAACCAATTAGCCTAGTGTCCGTATGTGCCAAAATTATGGAGAGAATAATTGTAGACAACCTTCTACCCTTTCTGCTAGGTAACGGTGTGATCCCCCCTATACAGCATGATTTTATTCCTGGGAGATCAACAACAACAAACCTGCTCTATTGCCTGGACAAATGGACCAGACTCCTCGTCACCCGTTGATATAATATATCTCGACTTTTCCAAGGCGTTTGACAATGTTCCACAAAAAAAGCTACTGCGCAAACTTGAAACTTTGGAATAAGATGCCAGCTGCTCAAGTGGATAGCCGCATTTCTTTCCGACAGGGTTTTCAAAGTAAGAGTTGGATCCAGTCATTCTGACCTACACCAAGTCATCTCGGGAATCCCCCAAGGCTCTGTTTTGGGACCCACTCTCTTCCTGGCATAGTTTGCAGATCTGCCCTTCGCACTTCATTCAGACCACGCTTTGTTTGCCGATGATAGCAAGTTTTTTGGAAATCCCCTTACTAACCATGCCGACCTCCAGTCTGATCTCATATCCGTGCAAAGGTGGTGTGAAACCTGGAACATTCCTCTGAACGTCGACAAATGTTGTGTGCTACATGTCGGTTCTAACAACCCAACATTAGATTATCTCCAGGGCAACAAATCGATCCCTGAAGTTGACAACCACAGTGACCTGGGAGTTATCTTCAACAAAAAACTTTCTGCATCGAACCAAGTGACGGCCGGTTGCTAAGAGAGCCAACAGACGTACCTACCTACTAAACAAATGTTTCGTGCATCCTGATAAAAGCCTATTCGCACAGCTCTATAAAACATATATCCGCCCTCACCTGGAATACGCTGTCCAAATCTGGCCCCCCTACTTGGCAAAAGACATCCAACTTCTTGAGAGGGTTCGACGCAACGCCACCCGAATGGTAAGAGGTTTCAGCCAACTCACCTACGATCAACGACTATCTTGGCTCAATATACCATATCTGAGTGAGAGACGTGCCAGAGGCGATGCGATTTTGACTTACCGAATACTGCACGATGATTTTTCTATAGATTTAGCCAGCTTATTTCTGCTACAAGATGACAATAGGTTACGTGGTCATCCCCTGAAATTCAGACAGGAGCCTTTTCGAACAACTGTACGTCAAAAGTACTTCTCGAAGAGAATATTCACGAAGTGGAATACTCTACCTACTGAGGCTGTGACAGCCTCAAGCACAAACAGTTTCAAGAACCGTTACGACTCCTTTGTACAAGCAACAAATATGTTATATCTACTAGTCAATTGTTTGAAGGTTGTAGACGATGTGGTAACTTGATTACTCTCGTTTCGGACGTCCATCGTCTTAATGGATTTAAAAGGTTTTCACGACGTTTCGAATGCTTGCATCTGCAATCGTCTTCAGGTGAATACTGACAAGTTTAGGTGCTACTTACCAATTTATATGACTGTCGGCGCAATGATGCGTGCAATTCCGCCATGTGCAGTGGTGCGTGGAATTTCGGGCGGTGTGGTGGTGCGTGAAGTTTCGCGCCCCTGCAGCCCGCCAGAAAGAGCAATCAGGGGTTTCCATACGTTCTTGATCCCAACGCTTGGTTGACTAAAGGCGTTATTGGCTTCGATGTAGGCGGCCTCTTTGAACTTTCGTTTGAACCAATGCTCCTCTCTATGTAGAACACTTGCGTCGTCCCATAGAACTCGATGGTGCTCAGTCCAGGCGTGATCAGCGATTCCCGATTTTGGTGTTTCTCCACGTTGAGTCGATTTCTTGTGCTCATCCAATCTTACCGATAACGGTCTCTTTGTCTCTCCAATGTAGGAATCTCCGCATTCACATGGAACTTCATAAATATAATTCTTACTGATTTCATTTTTGTTGTCAGGTTTGGTCTTGGTCAGGAAAATCCGTAAAGGACTGCCTGATTGGAAGCAGCTCTTGATGTTGAACTTGTTTCCGATCCTTCTGATCTTCTCGGAGACCCCTCTGATGTACGGGAGGCAGATCACTGTGCTTTGTTGTTGCTCTTCAGATGTCTTCGTTCTCCGGAGTTGTTTCAATACTTCTTCTAGGAGTTTCTTGGGATATCCATTCTGGTGGAGGTCCTCTCTGATGTGGTTTAATTCGGCATCTAGTGACTCCACGTCGTTGCATATGTGCGTCGCTCTCTCTACCAATGTTCTCACGATCCCTCTCTTCGTCGAACTCGGATGGTTGGAGCTGTAACCAGACATGCCACTGAGACCGATCACCAGCTCACGGAACTCACCAACCTACGAGTTATCGAAATACCTCCTACCGATACTACAACCCTTACAAGGAAATAGCAGTTCATACGTCAAGAATTCCAAGCACTTCGTTGACACCATCACAGATGCTGAACTTGGACCAGAAGATCGTTTCATCAGTGGAGAGCCTTTACACCAATGTCCCTATAGAGGAATCCCTCAGTATCATCAAAAGAAAACTCGAAGAGGATAACCAGCTGCACGAGAGGACTGACCTTCCTACCCAAGCAATATTGGAATTACTGCAGTGCTGCCTACAGAACTCATATTTCCAGGAAAAGGGCCGATTTTTCTCTCAAGTCGACGGACTCCCGATGGGATCTTCCCTTTCTCCAATCATCGCCAACATATACATAGAGTGGTTCGAGGAATTGGCTATACGGGAGGCAGAATAGAAACCAAAACTGTGGTTGAGGTACGTGGATGACACCTTCATTATATGGAATCACGGAGACAAACATCTCCAGGATTTCTCCTCAAGAATTAACACAATCAGGGATTCGATCAAATTCACGATGGAAATGGAAACCAACAGTGCATTACCTTCCCTCGATGTGAACGTTGAGAGAATAGGCAATGAAATCCGCACCTCCGTCTACAGAAAGAAGACACATACGCGGCAGTACCTCAGTTACAGCTCCAACCATCCGAGTTCGACGAAGAGAGGAATCGTGAGAACATTGGTAGAGAGAGCGAAGCACATATACAACGACGTGGAGTCACTAGATGCCGAATTAAATCACATCAGAGAGGACCTCCACCGGAATGGATATCCCAAGAAACTCCTAGAAAATATTGAAACTCCGGAGAACGAAGACATCTGAAGGGCAACAACAAAGCACAGTGATCTGCCTTCCGTACATCAGAGGTGCCTCCGAGAAGATCAGAAGGATCAGAAACAAGTTCAACATCAAGAGCTGCTCCCAATCCGGCAGTACTTTACGGAGTTTCCTGACCAAGACCAAACCTGACAACAAAAAATGAAATCAGTAAGAATTGCATTCATGAAGTTCCATGTGAATGCGGAGATTCCTACAAAGACAAAGAGAGACGTGGAGAAACATCAAAATCGGGAATCGCTGACCACGCCTGTACTGAGCACCATCGAGTTCTATGGGACGACGCAAGTGTTCTACATAGAGAGGAGCATTGGTTCAAACGAAAGTTCAAAGAGGCCGCCTCTATCGAAGCCAATAACGCCTTTAGTCAACCAAGCGTTGAGATCAAGAACGTATGGAAACCACTGATTGCTCTTTCTGGCGGGCTGCAGAGGCGCGAAATTACACGCACCACTGCACATGGCGGAATTACACGCATCATTGCACCGGCAGTCATATAAATTGGTAAGTAGCACCTAAACTTGTCAGTATTCACCTGAAGACGATTGCAGATACAAGCATTCGAAACGTCGTGAAAACCTTTCAAATCCATTAAGACGATGGTCGTCCGAAACGAGAGTAATCTACTAGTCAATTGCTATTATTCTTTATTCATATAATACTGTTTTATTTTTCTGGGCATAATAGACGATGCCTCTGCCCTCGTTGTATTCAAATAAATAAATTTAAAATTGCGCTAACAGTCATACCAACAGATCAGAGATAAAGCTTTTTCAATACTCATGTCTATTTTTCTCAGTGCATGCCTGTGGAGTGTCATACCCGTATATTTTATTAGATATGAAAGTACCCCTTGAAGTCCAACCTCACCTTCACGTGGTTTGGGTTAACGGGCCGCGGCCGTGTGGCGAATGGGGCAGTTTGCGGACATTCGTGTGGTCGCGTGGGCGGCCGCGACCATAGACAAATTAAAAATAAAGAGACTGTTTGAAACATTGGCGGTCTTGACCACCAAGTTTTTGGCACGGCCAGTCGCGCATGGAGGCGCTGCCCGCAATCCACAGACGACTGATGACATGATGATAATTTTCCAATTTCGACATTTTTCAGAAAATGACAAACCACGTAATAATTTCAGAATAATTCTACTGTTGTCATCGAAAAATTAATTATAGAAATTATACCATGGACTTGAATTATGAACCCAACGTCGAAAATGGAATGTTTTGTTATTCGAGTTGACGCTGAAATTCCTCGAAATATTCTTTCACAAGGTAAAATATGAGCTGCTTTTCACAAACTGATACTTATTTCCATCCATCAGTTGCAGACATTTTTTCACAAACTGGTACTTATTTCCATCCATCAGTTTCCATTTCCTATCACCATTTGAGGAAGTACGAAGTACATGGTCTCCTTTGTGCTAATAAATTAACAAAATTATTGAAGGTTTGTTGTAAATGTAATTTGTTTTTATTTTGGTTGATTTGATGATAAGCGACTGAAGAATATTTTTAATTTTGTTGTTTTTCGGAGTTTTAAAATTGTTTTGTCTGTAGTTGTACCTTGTCCTAGATACAATAAAATGTGTTTTTATAGTGTTCAACTTATTATTCTTGTTTTATAAGATGTTTAATTTTGTTCTTGATATCATGAAATAAAGATTTACTTTGAAACTTTCTTTTAACCACGAACGAACTAACAGATTCTACGAATCGATTACTGTATATATTTTATTAGTGATCGATTTGCCATTCCTGTATTTCATACGATACAAGAATACAAGAATGGCAAATCGATCACTTATAAAATATATACCATATCAATATAAAAGTAACACATTTGAAAAACCCGCCTTATCTCAATCGGTTTTACCAACTGTACTTAGTTCGGCCAGTTGCGAGATATGTCGCCACTGTCTAAACGTGGTGCCAACTTTTACTGCAGTTTTGACAACTCTCTTTTTTTCTAGTTTCTCTATGGCCGCGACTTAACTAACGAGGCTAAGGCAAGCAGACCTAAATTCAAGCTGTGAGCGCCGTGGCAACGGGGTATCAAAAAAACGGAGCCTCCGAGAAACAGGGCGAAATCTCGGAGGAATCAGCCTTAGTCCTGTGCAAGGGGAACAAATGACCACTGAACCGAAATACCGAAAGCAAATGAGGACAACTCTTGGTTTCGGTTTCTTTCAGGGCACTGGAGATGATGCGGTTCCGAGCGTTCTACAGGATCGGAAGAGAACTCTTCAGAGTACTGAACAAACGATAAGCGCCATCTAGATGAACCTCCAACACTGCAAGGTAGCCACGGCAGTACTTGCAGTTGCTAGGAGGCACCTCGAAGTGGTCCTTAATCGGGAACCATGTCATAGGTGAAACAAAAGTGGAGAGCAAGTGGAGAGCAGATTAAGGTCATATCGAAGGCTGAGATGGTGGATGTTTGTTTTGCCAATTTTTGTGAAATTTAGCATTAAATGTGGTAGTGGAAGTTTTGTCGCGGAAATCTGAAATCACCGTTTCCTTAAAGAAATGAACTACTTGGATAATTTGTTATAATTACTTTACGATAGTATACACAAACCCTTTTTCCTTGATACTTATCAATATTTATGGCTACTCTCATCAACTATCTTCGATAACATTAAGCTCGAGCATTTCTCAGTCTGAAGTATATTATCGAATATCGTTATTAATGAATAAGGTGTGTTGTAGGTGGGTCAGACCACTTTGGGCTCGACAGGCTGGCTTTTCTGAAAAGTTGTGTTATGTTTTGTAAACAACCGATTTGTTGATGTTTAAAACACGTACCAGTCGTCTTGCGCCACCCACACCTAAATGCGTTTTTTTGTTCTATTCTTTACTCTTGACTTTTCCCAGATTGAATTTGGATTTGAAAGTTAGGGCAACCATAATGCTTCATCTTACACTGGCTATTGACCCGTGAGAATACACATATGGAGTAGGATTTATGATAGTAATGTAAATAAATTATAACCAGAGCCGGATTAAGAGGGGGGCAAACGGGGCTGCAGCCCCGGGGCCTCCACAATATACATTTTTAGGTAAAATTTCCTAACAAATACCGAAGGATATGCAAAATTTTATATAAAAAATCTGACAACGAAAGAGCAGTACTCCCACTTTTTCCTATCATTTTTCTTTTTAAACATTCAAAAACATGTTTCGTATTCTTGTCAAAATCCATGGTTAATATTAATCTTCGATCTGATGAATCATGTGTATATGCGAGAAACAATCACCAAGAAAAACATCATACTATTATACAAAATATTATATCGTATCGAAATTAGCTGTAAAAAAAAACAATTGAATTTAAAAAAATATATACATTTTTTTTTATTATATGAAGGAATTTCTGTCGATGTATTCTTCGAATGACACAAGCGATCTAGATACACAATGAAATTCAATAATCATAAGCAAAAAAAAATGATATTTCAATTTATGAATATGATTGCATCAAATTATTTATAAGAGCCCTGTGCGCATTCCATTATAGAACAAAAGTTCAAATTCTGTTGACTATTTTTCTGCCGATTCTACAAACACTTTGCCCGTCTATACCCGTTTTTCCTATTTATTGGCGTTGACAAGTGTGCGCTGAGTGGCGCGCTTGTAACAGAGAAATCCCCGAAATCTGAAAGTGTGAGTCTAAGAGAAGGATGATATTCCACAACAAATGTAAATCCTTCTGAAAACGGACTATCAAAAAGACCAATCTAAGATGTTCTACTATCAAATTCTTGAAAACCAAAATTTCAGAGCTACATTCCCAAACATTGAAATTACGGTGATTATTTTTTGACATTGCTAGAAACCAATGGAAACGTTCAATTCAAATAATTCATATACGTTTTGTCCAATCAATAGTGGGAATATTCTACCTAGAAAATTATCGCGGGAATAATTTGAGGTATTTTGTTTTTATTGTCTGACAACCTATATTTTTAATTTGACGTCATCAATTCGCATGAAAAGTGTGAAATGAATCAAAACCGGTTTAGTACATTATATAATTTTGCAAGGAAATGTGTTTATGATCGTAACATAAAAAAATAATCTAAAGAATACCACACGAGAGTTCGATATAGTAGAAAATAATTATCTAGATTTCTTTCTGGCAATAGCCACTCGAGCCAGTTGGTCTCTCTTATCTATTGCCTGGCAACAAGTTTTCGAAAATCTGTCGAATTATTTTCACTCTCTTGTGATATTACAACTGAGAATGTGATGATGTCAAATTGCACTGAAAAGCGCTCATTTTCCAAAATGAAAAAAAATAGGCCAATTACGATGAGACAAAGCCGCCTATCAAAGTTATCGCTTCTTAGCATTGAGAATGATTTTCTCCGGATGCTGGATTTGACCGAAATCATCAATGATTTTTCGTCGAAAAAAGCTCGCAAGAATCCATTCGTTTACGCTGTAATTTAATTTATTTCTTGTATTTTATTATACCTACATATGCTCGTGTCGAAATAATTTGATTTGTTCCGCAATAAATAAAAAAAAAACTTGTTTGAAAAATAATTAGGGGCCTCCACTCCTTTGTTGCCCCAGGGCCTCCACACCTTTTAATCCGGCCCTGATTATAACAAAATAAAGTGTCTTCTTTGGTATTATTGCATTGCACGATTCCAGTTGTAGTCATGATAAAATTACGTGATATTCGTAACCAATCGTTGAAGTACATACTAGAACTGACAGTAAAATCGTTTCAATAGTAACAAAATAGTATATTCATCCTATAAAAATATAGGATATGTCATATACATCTACAGTAAGAAATATACAAAGTCAGCTTTTCCATAATACTTAAATGCCATACAAGTACTCCTATGCTATAACATGATATTCTTTAATAGGAGTTTGGAGCGATTGTTGTTTGTTTTTGATTGAATACAATCTGGAAGCCGATTAAATCATTTAAAAGCTATATAATTTGGGCACTTTTCGACAAGAGCTGCTGAATGATTTGGAAGTCGGAGATTTTTAAGTTGGATTGGAATTATTTTTTATTTGTTATCATGTTTTCTGAATAAACATTGATGGCGTTGTCCTTATTTTAAACTTCCTGAAGTGTTCTTTGATATACAGTCTGTCCAATTTAGTCAGCACCATATGTTTTATGAAAAAAAGTTATTCTTGATAATAAAAAAAAAAATATTTTATTCATCCTTAAGATCACAATAGTGATATCAGACAAGTCACAAAAGTACGTTTTGTATAAAACAGTAGAGCATTCAAATCACATAAAACATATTGAAATCACTAAGCTTATTGTCCTTGTGCATCAGGAGATATATATTCATTAAAATTATAGAAACTTCTTTCAACAAGAAAGGTTTTCAGTTTTCTTTTGAACGCAAAAAAATCGTTTCATCTTTAATATCTTTGGGTAGCTGGTTATAGAACTTTATACCCATGTATGTAGGACTTTTTTCATATAACTTGGATGTATGTTTTGGAATCTGTAGTGAATTGCCATTTCTGGTAAAATGTTCATGATTATCCGAATTTTTTGAGTACTTACAAAAAATTGTCCTAACATAGAGAACACTGCGATGTATATTGAGCAGAATGTCATACGTCATTTAGAAAGAAATATGGCTTACAGGTTTCAGTTGGTTTTAAATTAAAATTTAGTCTCATGATTCTTTTTTGAGATATGAAAACTCTATTTGCATTTGTGGCGCAACCCCATAGTATTATTATATTATATGAGATATGAGAGTAAACGATTGCATAATAGACATTCATTAACTGCGGTAAGCTGAGGACATTTTTCAGTTGAAGAAGTGCATAGTAGCTACTGTTAATTTTTTTACAAACATGAAATGTGTAGTGTCCAGCTCATATCGCAATTGATGTAGGTACCCAAAAACGTTGTACAGTTCGATATTTCAACGGCATTTATTAACATTGTTATACAATGGGAGTTGAATTTTTAGCCTGGAGTAAAACTGCATGCAAATAGTTTTATTAGAATTAACAATTAAATAATTTTTGGAACACCAGTTCGTAAACTCTACCGATATTAGGTTAAGTTCTTCTTCCAATTTCTCAGGGTTTTCTGCGCTCATAGCAAATGAACAATCATCGGCAAAGATAACAGTGCATTTTGTACTCATATATGC